>JAVIAB010000139.1:81159353-81326853 GCA_032433765.1 Megaustenia siamemsis
AGATAAAAACGATGCAGGAAAACACAAATGAACTATCATCAATAGCCAGCAAAATTGGGCTTGAGGTCAATCATGAAAAGACTAAAGTCATGAAAAGTTTAATTCCAACAATGACAAAATATACATGGAAAACAAACCCGTAGAAGAGATCGATCACTTTATCTATCTTGGAAGTCACATTGATCGAGAAGGGGATACGAGCAAAGAAATTAGAATCAGACTGGCTAAAGCAGCAATGTCTTTCAGAAGCCTTGAAAAGTTGTGGAAATCAAAACTCATTAGCACAAACACAAAACTTAGGCTATTCAAATCAAATGTACTATCAACCCTTACGTATGCGTGTGAAATGCTGGAAAACAACAAGAGATATAGAAACAAAGTTGAACGCATTCGAAAATAAATGTCTAAGGAAAATACTTGGTATAGAATGGAAACGAATTCAAAAACAAACGAGGAAATTAGAGAAATCGCCAATCAACCACTAATATCTTCAGTAATAAAGAAAAGACGATGGTCATGACGTTGGACATGTGATGAGAAGAGATAATAATCGAATAGCAAAGCAAGCCCTCATATGGGAAACAACAGGTAAAAGAAAAAGAGGAAGACCCAGGGAGACACTGAGAAGAACATTGATGAGAGAGGCAAGAGCAGCAGGAATCGGCTCCCTCAATGAGATAGAACTGCTTGCACAGAACAGAGACAGATGGCGAGATTTAAATACAATATCTTTAAAAGAAAACTGCTAGAACAAAATTCATATAGGAGAAGGTGTATCTTGTCTACGCCCTATGGGCCGGTTACGGCTCGAAAGGTCAATAGATAGATAGATAACTGAGACTCATTTTGTTCTTTTTAATCTTACTCTAAGCTTTCCCACAACTGGTACATGATCACTATTGCAATCTGCCCCTGGTCTAGTTTTCACACACACACCAGACTGTTTCTAATCTTATCTATTGCTTATCATTATATAATCAATTTGATACGTGTGTTGTCCCCTGGGCTTTTCCATGTCCACAGACGTCTTGGATGTTGCTTAAAACCAGGTGTTTCCTATCATCATGTGTGTGTGTTCTTGCTCATTCAATAAGTTTTCACCCTTTTTCATTCCTCTTGCTTAAGCCATAATGACCAACTACTTCCTCAACTCTTTCCTTTCTTACTTTTGCATTAAAATCCCCTAGAACTATGGTGTTTTCATGTGGTTTGCATTAATGAAGTGCCTCATTTAACTCGTCGTAAAATTTATCAATAGTTTTCCTCTAGACTGTCTGCTGTTGGTGCATAAACTTGTGTAAGATTTATGTCTATTGGCTTTCCATTCAATTTCACTAAAAGGACTCTGTCAGATATGGGTAAAAGCCTTTCACTGTTCTTGTTCTTTCTACATCCAAGATGATACTACTCCTCTTTGGTGTTCAGTACCTCCAGAATATATTATTCTATGTTTATCAGAAAATATCTCCCCTGATCCGGTGTATCTCATTTCGCAAAGTCCCAGTAATTGTAAGCCCATTCTTTTCATTTCTTGTATGATATTTTTTAGTTTACCCATCTGCATGAGTGTTCTCACATTCCAAGTACCTATCTTTAGAGTTTGTTTAATCTTTATTTTGCTTACAGTAGCTTGATGACGATTGGGTATCACCCTGTAGCACATTATATCCCCTACCTAACGAGGGTTTTCCATGGGAACCCCCCCCCCCCCCCCCCGTATCGTCGTTGTCGTTATATCTAATGTTGTGGCGATTCATGATTATACAAATAAATTACGACGGTGGTTTTCTGTTGCCTTCCGTCGGTTTGTTTAACGGTTGACTCCGCTAGCCTTTGACTAAAAAGTCTCACCCACAAGGCAGTGGGGTTGTTTTACGTCGGGGTACCCTCCCGTAGCCTTTTACTCTCCCGAGCTTACCTGCAAGGCAGCAGGCAGCCACAGGTTGTACTGTTTACTGCATACAGTAGCTGGTAAATTACCCGACTGACCATAGAGCACCATTTTACTCTGTTTCTTGTGTCTTGATGTTGCACATTGTTATAGGTTCTCTTGTCCATCTTTTGATGTTATATTACTTTAGTCTTGGTCTACCTCTGCCTTGTCTTCCTTGTATCTTCCCTTTTAAGATACCTTTTAGAAGGTTTTGTCTCTTCACATGTCCACAAAATTTCAGTTGTCTTTTTGAATTATGTTTAGTAGTTTTTTTTTTTTAATTTTCCGCTCATTCCTTGTTTGTCTTCTTTCCTTCCACCCAATTCTCCCCATTTTTTTGTGTGATATCCACATTTCAAAGGCTTCAATTTCTGTTCTGTTTCTTATTTAATGTCAATGCTTTTGCACGATACAGGAAGATGAATAAATATATAGCATTTTGCAATTCATAGGTTTAGTTTCTGATGTTACTTGCTAACAGTTTTTTAGTCTTCTTAATATTTATTTCCAATCATATTCTTTACTTGTCTTTGACAAAAATTTCTATAACTATTTTGGCCATATTGAATATTTTTCTACAATGCATTTAAGGACAAAGATATTAGTAAAGTGCCACATACTTCTTTGAAAGTTTGCTTGCTTCTTCTTAGATTTTTGTTTGTTGCTCTCGGAATCTTCATGTGACGCTCCTATTGATTTTGTTAATAATAAAATGCATTATAATTTTGGTAATAGTGTAACACTTGCAGCTTAGTTTCACAGTCCTTATTTTCATTCACAGGTAAACACAAACTGTTGTTGTAATATATTATTATTTAACTTCTCAGTTTATTTCTGTATCTCCTAATGGGTACAGTTTATTCTGAACTGTAGTAGGCATTTTTATATTTAATTAAAAATATAGCAGCATTTAAATTTGATGTATAACCTCTTTGCAGTGTCTCCTAAATGCATAAGTTTCAGCTTAAATGTTCAAAATGAATGGGATAAGAATCCTTTCAGATTATTTGAGGACAGTGAGCCACTCATCAAATAATCTGAAAACACTCATCAGTTTACAGTCTATATTTATTGGGCATGTGATGCAAAAAGAAGGCATTGAGAACACTCTAACAATGGGAGGAATGAATGAAAAGAAGAGCAGAGGAAACTGAGAGAAAAAATATTGAACAGCTTATCCAAATGGCAGAATAAAGAATCACCAACTGAAATTATGATTTGCATGAAGAACTGAGAGATATGTAGAGAAATGTTCGCCTATGTCAGACGCCATCATGGTACCTGAATGATGGAATTGAATGTTTTGGATCCAGAGGCACGACTATTGCAGCTTGTTATAAACTACAATACAACACATAAAGTTGTTCTTAATAATTTAGATTCTGTGTGTTGTAGCTTTATGGTTTTCAATAGAGGTAGAATATTCTTTCAGGATGAATTGACTCTCCCCATGAGGTATACCTCTCAAGTAAGTAGATGATGACTGACAGAATGTACAAATATCATCCTCCATTTGTTGTGCCTTGTGGCATTATGTTCAATTTATCCAAAAACCACTTTTTATGTTAGTATTTTATTCATTAACATATTATTAATGTGTTTACCCACACATCTTGTCATTCTGTCAGTGTCTTTCTACTCTGCCTTCTTCAATTTTTCTTTTACTATATCATATTCTACGATTTCATTTATGTTAATTTGTTTAATTAACATCTCTCTCTTTTAACTTCTTAGCTGTTTTTGTATTCACTGCATTCACATAAAAATAAAACTGTCTTAAGGTTCAGAGTTTTTTCATTATCTATGATTCACATTCATAAACATCAGCCAAGAAATGAAGAGAATGAAATTGACCATCTTCGGACTATGTGAAATGAGATGGAAAGGAGTAGGATTATACAACGCGACAGTGGAAATGTAATTTACTCTGGGGGAAACCACACACAAAAAGAGGAGTAGGCTTCATGTTAGAGAAAGAAGTAAGACAGTGAAAAAATTGTGGCCAGTACAAGATAGAATTCTGCTAGTAAAATTGAGAGGTAGACCAATGGATATCAACATAATTCAAGTGTATGCACCAAGTAATAGTTAAGAAGAAGACATTGACACTTTTTACAACGAGCTAAAGATGACCATGGAACAGTGTAAATCCCAAGAAATAACTATTATATTAGGGATTTCAATGCAAAGGTAGAACAGCTAAAGTGGAAACTGTGACTGGGGGACATGGCTTTTTGAGAGATGAATGACAGAGGGGATAGATTGATAGATTGGGCAAGGGACACATGAAATGAATTATAGGTAACACCTGGTCAAAACACACCCTAGGCGACTATGGACATGGCAAAGCCCAGACAAAAAGTACACAATCAAATTGATTTTATACTGGTACAGAGAAGATTCAGGAATGGCTAACATCTGTTAAACAAGGCCAGGAGCAGATTGCAATAGTGACCATGTATCAGTAGTTGGAAAGATAAGAATAAAACTGCAGAAGACATAGAAATCCCAAGAAATATAAAATTAGAAGTAGAAATGCTTAGAGTAGATAGACAGATGAGTGATAAGTACAGTACGATAGTACAAAATAGATTTAATGCTATTGAGAAAATACAGGACATGGAGGAACAGTGGGAAATACTCAAACAATTGATTCAACAAACATCAAAAGAAGTAATACCAGTGACTAAAAGATCAACAAAAAGAAATGGATAATAGAAAAAGAAATATTAGAACTAATAGTTGAAAGACGAAAACATAAGAAGAAGAGCGGGCATATAAAAAATTGCAGAAAGAGATCCAAAACAAATTAGAGAAGCAAAGGAAGAATGGTTAAAGCAGAAATGTTAAGAAGTGGAAAAAACAACAAAAGAAAGACTACAAATTTATGCACAATCAATTAAATGAATTAACAGGAAGAAAAGAAGTCAGTTTCAGGATGTGTGAAATCAAAGGAAGGAAATATAATAATGGGACAGGAGAAGACAATGGAAAGATGGACAGAATATATCAGCCAACTATATGATTATGAAAGACCAGAGCTAAACAATTCAAACAAAGACACAGGGCCACCAATAATGCAGAGTGAAGTGGAGGACGCAATTCAACACATGAAAAGAGGCAAAGCTCCAGGTCACAATAATATAACAATAGAAAAGATAAATGCATTAGGAGAGCTGGGAGTACAAGTCATAACAAAACTACTCAATTACATATATAACACTGGACACATACCCGAGGATCTAATAAAATCTATCTTTTTAGCCATACCGAAGAAGTTGGGTGCCACTGGCTGTGAGGACCATCACACTATTAATCTCATAGCCACATGACAAAAATGTTACTAAGAATCATCATGAGACATGTAAGGAACAAAATGAAACCAGAAATAAGTGAGGAACAATGTGGATTTGTGGAAGGAAAGGGCAACAATAATGCAATATACATCTTAAGAACATTGATAGAAAGATCTATAGAGGTAAAGAAAGATCTACATATGTGCTTTATAGGCTACAAAAGCATTTGACAAAGTAAAGCATGTGGAAATAATAAATATGCTGGAGAAATTAAACATTGATGACAATGATCTGCAAATCATAAAAAACATGTACTGGCAACAAACAGCAGCTATCCGAATTAGCAACCAAACAGGACAATTCCGATATATAAAACAGGAATCATACAAGGCTGTGTTCTGTCACCGGATTTGTTTTCACTTTACAGCGAAAATATGAGATCTATAGTAGACAAAAAAGGAATTGAAGTCAGTGGTCACAGCATAAATAATTTGCGATATGCGGATGACACAGTCTTAATATCAGAGACAGAGAACGAACTACAAGAAATGATAGATATAATAGTAAAAGAAAGCAATAAAATAGGATTCAGCCTGAATAGTAAAAAACAGAAGTGATAGTCATATCAAAGAAACAATCATCACCATCATGCAGCATAACAATAAACAGGACAAATCTGAAACAAGTGCAACACGTTAAATACTTGGGCACAATAATATCATCAGATGGAAGATGCACCACAGAAATAAAAAACATAATAGCTCAGGCCAAAATAGATTTTCAGAAAATGAAAATATCTATGCAACAAATATATGTCAATAGAAGTGAGAGAGTTCATCTGTGCTATATAGAACCAATTCTGACCCATGGAAGCGAATCATGGACAGTAGACATACAAATGAAAAGATGATTAGAGGCCACTGAGATGGGATTTCTCAGAAGAATATTGAAAGTTCCCTGCGTAGCTAAAGAAGACCAATGAGGAATGTCTAGCGCAAAGAGGCCAATACAAAAAGGGACTACTAAAAAACATGAGAAAGAAACAATCCACATTTTTGGGCACATCATGGGAAGAGAAAAGTTGGAATACTTGGTTACAACTGGCAAAATAAAAGGAAAGAGAGATTGCAAACAACAAAGAGAGAAAATGCTAGATGACTTGGTGTCATAGCATGGAAAACATTCAACAACAGAACTGATACGATGCACCGTAGATAGAAGATTGTGGAAAGACATGATCACTTACGCCAACCGGTATGGCACATGATGATGATGACATTAATAAACGTTTGCCAGTCTATCTGATTTAATATGTTTTTTCAATCTCTCAAGATCCTCTGTTTTACACTTTCCAGCTTATGATTCACACATTAAATATTTTGGTCTATACTTATATTCTGATTTATACATTCAATCTTCTGTTCTATACTTATATTCTGATTTATACATTCAATCTTCTGTTCTATACCTATGTTCTGATTCACACATTCAGTCTTCTGTTCTATACCTATACTCTGTTTCACATCATCAATCTCCTGCTCTATACCTGCCATTTCTTCTATACCTGCCAACATCTGTTTAGTACCATCAATCTCCTGCTCTATACCTGCCATTTCTTCTATACCTGCCAACATCTGTTTTGTACCATCAATCTCCTGCTCCATACCTGTCATTTCTTCTATACCTGCCAACTTCTGTTTAGTACCATCAATCTCCTGCTCTATACCTGCCATTTCTTCTATACCTGCCAACATCTGTTTAGTACCATCAATCTCCTGCTCTTACCTGTCATTTCTTCTATACCTACCAACTTCTGTTTTGTACCATCAATCTCCTGCTCTAAGTCTGTCATTTCTTCTATATCCTGCCAACTTTTTCTTACCATTTCTACCATCAATCTGTGCTCTATTCTTCATTCTCCTCTGCCAACTTTTGTTCTCTCACCCTCTCAATGCTCTTCTCTTCTTCTATACCTGCCAACTTTTCTTTCCATCACTCCATGCTCTGCTAGCCTGTCATTCTTCTATACTGCTGCCAACTTTTGTTTTCTACCATCAATCTCCTGCTCTAAGCCTGTCATTTCTTCTATACCTGCCAACTTTTGTTTTCTACCATCAATCTCCTGCTCTAGCTGTCATGTTCTTCTTCATATACTGCCAACTTTTGTTTCTCCTGCTCATATCTCCTGCTCTATACCTGCTAATTCTTCTGTTTTCTACCATCAGTCTCCTGCTGTGTACCTGCCATTTCTTCTATACCTGCCAAATTTTGTTTTCTACCATGAATCTCCTCTATACCTGCCATTTCTTCTATACCTGCCAACTTCTGTCATTGTGCTACCAATGCCCGACCTGGACTCTAGATGCAAGAACAATAAGAAAAATAACCTCTACAGAGATGAAATGTGTTAGACGAATGACAGGAAACAGTCTGAGAGATAAGATCAGAAATGAAGAACTGAGAAAAAAGCTAGGAATAGCCCCAGCCATAGAATATATAAGGAAACAACAGATAAAATGGTTCGGCCATGTGACAAGGCAGAAAGAACAAAACACAACACAACGAGCCTTCAACAAACGTTTTGAGAACACCAGACCCAAGGGTCGACCACGAAAAAGATGGATCGACGGAGCATTGGAAACACTAGGAAACATAACAGCAGCAGAGGCGAACAGAAGAGCAAAAGACCGCAAATTATATCTCCCCTTCGACGCTGAAAGGCAGATGAGGAAGGAAAGAAGAAGAAGAAGAAGAATCTCCTGCTCTATACCTGCCATTTATTCTATACCTGCCAACTTCTGCTTTCTACCATCAATCTCCTGTTCTAAACCTGTCATTTCTTCTATACCTGCCAACTTCTGTTTTCTACCATCAATCTCCTGCTCTAAACCTGCCATTTCTTCTATACCTGTCAACTTCTGTTTTCTACCATCAATCTCCTGCTCTATACCTGTCATTTCTTCTATACCTGCCAACTTCTGTTTTCTACCATAAATCTCCTGCTCTAAACCTGTCATTTCTTCTATACTTGCCAACTTTTGTTCTACCATCAATCTCCTGCTCTATACTGCCATTTCTTCTATACCTGCCATTTCTTCTATACCTGCCAACTTCTGTTTTCTACCATCAGTTTGCTGCTCTAAACCTGTTATTTGGAGTGACCAGATTAAGGAGGAGTGGCTACACAGCTACTTACTACCGCTACAGAAGCCAAACAAGGACCATTCTCAGATCAATACCTACAGAATCATCACAATGCAGAACACTGCGGGCAAGCTGCTGGTGAAAATAGTTGCCCGTGTCACCTTGAACAGAAACGCGTATTCCCACCCACACTCGGAGGTTATAGATATAACAAAGAGACATGGCTCAATGCGCAGTCTTTGCCTCTGACGTCTTTGAAGGCTTCCACAGATGAGAGGAGACATGTGCTGCTGCTATAGATCTGGAGGATGCATACAACAGGGTACCATTTGAATATCTCATGCATATGCTCCTCAAATTGGCGGTGCACCCCTTCCTCATTAGATGGATCACCGCGGCACTGTTTCAGAGGAAGGTGATACTCAGATGTGGAAGTTTGTCTTCGAGCCAACATCCATTTGTCCAGGGCTGCCACAAGGTTCATCATTGTCACCAGTTCTATTTAACGTGTGCACAATAACGATCATGGAACAACAGCTGGATGGGAGGGGAAGAACTATGACTTTTGCTGATGATATTCTGGTATATCGACAGGGAAGAGACAGACGGGGATCGCCTCCACAATGCAAGGTGAACTCAATCGCATTTCTTCCTGGTGTGGGGTTTCAGGTGCCTTGGTTAATCCTAATAAAGCATCAGTTTCATGGTTCTCCCTTAACAATCATATCGTTAATACGACCACACCGTAGTACGAATGGGAGCTGATGAGGTGACCAGGGACAAGTTGATGACATACCTCGGAGTTAAGTTTGATCGCAGCCTGTGTTTTCGGGACCACGTCGACCATGTGATAACAAAATCCCACAAAGGATTAGCCGCCTTGAAGGTCATGGCAGCTGTCAACATCGAGCAGAGGCTACTTACTCTTCTGTTCCAGGGATTAGTCCTCGCACCAATCGAGTATGCCCTGGCAATTCTTACTGTCAGTACAACTCAAATTGATAGGCTGAAGAAAATATAAAATGAAGCCATGCGCATTATCCTGGGATGTACGAGGGACACTCCCTGTGTAGCAATGAGGTATCTTCTTGACTTTCCAACCATGGATGACAGAATCAAGATCTGGAGAGCACGAGCATACCTGAAGATTAGTACAGATACAGAGCATCCATTGCACCACGTGCTCAACACAGAGAAAGGTGCCAGGCTAAAAAGAGGCAAATCATGGGTGGGCCAAGCAGAAGATGTCATCAAACAGGTCTGTGGTCTTACCAATATCAGCGTTGGTGAGGAGTGGATACTGGTGTCTACGTCATTTAAGGGGACTTTCTCGTGCATTGTCACACTCAACAGGAAAAGTAGGGAACAGAACCCGGTCATGGTTAATTCTGAGGTCAACGGTCTCATCCGCGATAACACTGATGAGAAAGATGCAGTCATCTATACAGACGGATCTGTAAGACGACACCAAAGAAGTGCATGGGCATTTACAGCACGCTCGGCAGGCAGAATAGTCAAGGAAGACAGTGGTGCATACGTCATGACCACGAGTAGCATGACAATGCCTCGCCTCGATGGCAGTGACCAAGGCATTCAAATGGTTAGACTCACAAGACTACACCCACGCATGTATACTGAGTGATTCGATGAGCATGATAAAAAACGTGGAGGCGGGCTCTGTACGCATGCAAAGGGTAGAGTCGTTGCAGAAATCCAAAATACATAAGGTTACCTTTGTCTATGTCCCTGGACATGCGGGAGTGCGGGGAAATGAAAGAGCGGACAGGTTGGATAGCTGCGCTGTCGTTGAGGACAGGCAACCAGTGGATCAGGCGGACATCATCAATGCCCTCCGAGATGTGGGAAGAGCACATGACTTCGATAAACACAGATCCACGTCACTCCTTGGATGATAGAAATGGGAGTTAAGATGGGCACAGCCAGAAATGAGAAACTTAGTGGCCGTGTAAGAAGACTTATCAGCCAACATAGAGCTGGAGTCGTCAGTCGCTGGACACTGAGGGAATTGCTGAGGAGGGGATCTGAGTACCTATAGACATGTTCGGAGTGCAATGATGATGACCCGCAAATAACTCAATAACCTGTCATTTCTTCTATACCTGCCAACTTCTGTTTTCTACCATCAATCTCCTGCTCTATACCTGCCATTTCTTCTATACCTGCCAACTTTATTTTCTACCATCAATCTCCTGCTCTATATCTGCCATTTCTTCTATACCTGCCAACTTCTGTTTTCTACCATCAATCTCCTGCTCTATACCTGTCATTTCTTCTATACCTGCCAACTTCTGTTTTCTACCATCAATCTCCTGCTCTATACCTGCCATTTCTTCTATACCTGCCATTTCTTCTATACCTGCCAACTTCTGTTTTCTACCATCAGTTTGCTGCTAGATAGATTTATACTAACAAGAAAACAGAACAAGAAAAGAGTAACTGACAGCAGAGAAATCCCAAATATTACAGACAACACGGATCACAAGATGGTTATGATCACACTAAGACAGCCAAAAATAAAGAGAATACATGAAACAAACAAAAGAAGCGAAAAGAACAGACAATAAAAATAAAACAATTAAAAGATCAAGAAACAAGGAAACCCTAGAAGAAAAACTAACAGAGGAATTCAAGAAACTCCCTAATGAAGTATGCACAGTAGAAGAAGAGTGGAAACAATTTATAGAAACAGTAACCAACATCTCTAAAACAGTTTGTGGAACGAAGCTAAGAACAAGAGAAGGGAAAAAAGAGCACCCCATGGTGGAACGAAACAATCAGAGAAGCAATTAAGGAAAAGAAGAAAATGTTTAAAAATTGGAGGGAGAACAAGAACCAAGAAAATATGAAAAATATGCCTTAGTTCGAAAAAGAGTTAAAATGTTGATCAAAGAAGCTAAGCAAAAGAATTGGACAGAATTCGGACAAAACATGAGCATGGACTTCAAGACACCCATAAGAGATTTCTACAAAGCAGTAAAAGCCACAAGAGCGAGAAAAGAAAACCATGATCCTACTGAGCTGATAAATGACAAGGACGGACAGCCAATATCAAATAACCAATGTATGCAACAGAGATGGAAAGAATATTTTGAAGACCTGTTAAACATACCAACTACCGATAAGACAACAAAAACCAGGCCCGAACTCACAAATACTGAACCCAACATCATGAAAGAGGAAATTGAAGAAGTAATCAAATATGCACCAAGAAATTAAAGCACCAGGGATAGATAACATTCCAATGGAAATAATAGCAGCAGCGGGAGAAACAGGAATGCAATGGCTGCACAGAATGTTTAATGCAGCATGGTACCACAACAAGCCCCAGAAGACTGGCAACAGGCAATCATCATACCAATATGGAAAAGAAAAGTAGCAAAAGAGACTGCAATCAATATAGAGGTATATCTCTTCTCAGCCATGTAGGAAAGCTATACGCCAAAATCTTGGAAAAAAGGCTGAGACCAATAATAGAACTACAGTTAAGCGATTCTCAAATGAGGTTCCGAAAAAACAGAGGATGTACCAACGCACTATTCACACTAAAACAGCTTGCAGAAAAAACGACAGAACACAATAAAAACTTATACATAGCCTTCATTGACCAGGAAAAAGCATTCGACAGAGTAAACAGAACAGCTGTGGGAGATACTAACAACATACGGAGTAAGCCAACATCTAACCAACCTTATTAAAAGCCTCTACGTCAACAGCAGAGACAGGGTCAGAACAGCAGCAGGCTACACAGACCACTTCAAAGTTAGATCAGGCATAAGACAGGGGTGCGTACTATATATATATATATATATATATATATATATATATATATATATATATATATGGCCCTTTTCGTCTTGTCAGACGGTCTAGTGGAGGCTATTGCGTATTTTTTTGAGGTATTGTTTTTGCCGAACAGCTTCTCTCGTGGCTAATTCTACCAATGTTTGACAAACACACGCGTTCACATAATGAACAGGTCAGGCTCGCTGGTCCACAGGGTTTACCATCCTTTTTCATGAGTCTCTTCTCTTCTAAGTCCTGTCTTAGCACAGTCTCAAATGTTGTTATACCGTTCCTTATACATGCTCTCCATGATGTGCGATCACTTGCCAGATGTTGCCAGTCGTTTTCACAGATGGAGAAGTCTTTCAGAGATGATTTGCAGATAAACTATATCATAGTTTAGGTCTGCCGATTTGTCTTTTTCCCCCTATACTATACCCCCTACTGTTTATTACATACATGGACCTATATGCAAGATAGCCAACCATCAGAGACGGAGGAGATCAACGAACTTCTATTTGCAGACGATCAGGCACTAATACATGAAACAATAGAAGACCTACAACACTTAAACAAACTCAACATCTCAGGCACAAAATACAACATGAAAATCAACATCAACAAACAGAAGTCATGAATGTCGCCAAAAATAAACAGAAAATCAACATAACTATAGAAGGCAGACAACTAAAACATGTAGAGAATTCAAATACCTAGGAAGTCTAATGACAAACGATAATTCTCAAACAGCAGAGATAGAATCAAGATGCAACAAAGCTTGTCAAATCATCGGACAGTTATCACCACTATTGTCCAACAAGGAAATAACTCTGGAGGCAAAATGAGCACTCTACAATACAATCTTCATCCCAACGTTGTGCTACCAATGCCAGACCTGGACACTAGATGCAAGAACAAAAAGAAAAATACCTCTACAGAGATGAAATGTGTTAGACGAATGACAGGAAAACAGTCTGAGAGATAAGATCAGAAATGAAGAACTGAGAAAAAAGCTAGGAATAGCCCCCGCCATAGAATATATAAGGAAACAACAGATAAAATGGTTTGGCCACGTGACAAGGCAGAAAGAATAAAACACAACACAACGAGCCTTCAACAAATATTGTGAGAACACCAGACCCAAGGGTCGACCACGGAAAAGATGGGTCGACGGAATATTAGAAGCACTAGGAAACATAACAGCAGCGGAGGCGAACAGAAGAGCAAAAGACCACAAATTATATCTCCCCTCGACGCTGAAAGGCAGATGAGGAAGGAAAGAAGAAGAAGAAGAATCTCCTGCTCTAAACCTGTCATTTCTTCTATACCTGCCAACTTCTGTTTTCTACCATCAATCTCCTGCTCTAAACCTGTCATTTCTTCTATACCTGCCAACTTCTGTTTTCTACCATCAATCTCCTGCTCTAAACCTGTCATTTCTTCTATACCTGCCAACTTCTGTTTTCTACCATCAATCTCCTGCTCTAAACCTGTCATTTCTTCTATACCTGCCAACTTCTGTTTCCTACCTTCAACCTTCTGCCTTATGACTGCTATGTTCTGTTATATACCTGCCTTCTTCTGTTATATACCTGTCATCTTCTGTTTCACACCATTAATCTTCTGCTCCATACCTGTCATAAAACTTAACTTCTATACCTACCATCATCTGTATACCTACCATCATCTGTATACCTAGTACATCCTCTATTTTATGCCATCAACCCTCTGTTAACACTTTTCATATCAAATTTTACACCCACCTTCTTCTGTTTAACACATTTTTCATTCAATTTTCTGAATTTCTCTATATTTTTCTTGTTTTAACTAACAACAGTCTTACAATTTTTTTTTGCTGATTTTGATTTTATTATAAATGTTATTTCTGTTTTAGAAATAAATCTGTTTACATCTTTTCACAAAATGTGAGTTTCCTATTTCTCTCCAGTTCAACCTGTGATATCAATTTCTACTCTTCACACACTATTCAGTTTGGCTTCTCTATCTTCTCTATTTTTTTTTTGTTTAATGTCTATACAATTGACCACAGCTGCTGACTTACAAACCTGTCTATAAGTTTTGTTTTCAAATAATGTTGAGTTTATTCATATTATAAAAAATCTCTCTCTTTATCTCTCTCTCTCTCTCCTCTCTCTCCCTCTCTCTCTCTCTCTCTCTCTCTCTCTCTCTCTCTCTATGTGTGTGTGTGTATGCATGTGTATTTCTTTATTTTGTGTGTTTTTTTTTTTAGCTCATTTCTTTTTATCTTTATTTTATTCAGAACTAATATTTGTCAGAAATAGTAGTACATTTGTCAATGTATTGTGTTTCAAATAAAACTCTTCATCCTGTTTTAACAACAAATCTTTTGGGCGTTACAGTGTCAAAACATTACATTTTATATGCAGACTGTGTTGTTTAGCTTCTGACTCTTTCACTGCTTTGTGACATGGTTATCTTTCTTTTATTCATAACAACCTGCTCTTTTTCCCCATCTTAGTAATAATGTGTTATTTTTGTCATTCATACTATTGTGGAGTACTTATGAATTGATAGCGTTAAGTATCCTTTTAGTTGTCTGCCTGCTTTTTACCATCTCTCATTATCATCAACATTTAAATGCTTTGTTTTTATTTGTTTCTGTCTTGATATGTTCTTTCCATTCCATGCATGTCTTTTTTATGTCAATTTCTAACTTTCTCATATATATATATATGCTTACTTATTTACACCAATTTATTTTTAATAGCCGTCAAGAAATTGTCAAATAAAAATAATTCTATAAGTTTAACTAAAAAAACAACAACAACACTTTAATAGTTTATATCTTGAAAAAGCTGAGTCTAGTCTAGAAGTCCTCAAGCCATAAAAATAATTGTGACCTAGCAGAATATGAGATCAATAATCTACCAACCAACTTCCCAAAATGTATGTGTGCTCAGCAATACCCAGTATATACCATGTTGGCTGTTTTCCCTTCAGTGGTTTGTGACACTGCAGCTGTAGTCCAGCTCAAGACTCGTATGAATATTTATTTGCTCTGTGGTTTTTTTAGTATCCCACAGCAGGGAGGTTGGTTACAGTATTGCATTTTTTGTGATTATGCTGTTAATGGAGCTTGGTCCTGAGGTAGTGTATGTATTTTTGTGAGTTTAAACATGATATATTGTTGCATTTCTTTATGTGGAAATTGAGTCATCTTAAAGCTCAAGAAATAAATCTGAATAACTGCTTACTGACAATAGATTCACTGGACAGTAACATGTAAATATAGAACAACACATTTGTAAAATATACAACACATTTGTAAAATATACAACACATTTGTAAAATATACAACAACACGTTTGTAAAATATACAACAACACATTTGTAAAATATACAACACGTTTGTAAAATATACAACACATTTGTAAAATATACAACAACACATTTGTAAAATATAGAGCAACACATTTGTAAAATATACAACAACACATTTGTAAAATATACAAAAACACGTTTGTAAAATATACAACAACACATTTTTGTTGGCAGGTAAAGAAGAATCTTTGAGAAATAACAAAATATAGGATCATAGTAGACCCCATAGTAGACATCTAAGTTTAGTCTAGTTTAACTGGCAGATCATCATCAATGCATAATGGACAGCTTCATAGTTTTCAGATCCATACTCAGCAGGTTCCCCAGTATGAAGCATACTTGCCACATACTAGCAGAAGCACTGAAGATGGCATGAGCTCAAATCCATGAACTTTGTGGCACCAGTGAAACATAGTGCCACAAACCTCCTTAGTTCCCACTTCTGACATGTATGGCAGGTGACATTGGCTCTTCTCGCCTGACCGTTGTCAGAACCCCATAGCGATACGAGCAAGTAAAATGTAATGTAAAGGCAACTAAATAGGTTTATATTTTAAAAATTACTATTTTATCAGGTAAAACAAACTGCTGCTGAAATACCCATACATGAGTCAAGTAGTAATGACAAAAATAACACATGCAGTAATGTAAGATTAATTTGTGGTTAATACTCTTAATGAAATAGAATAACTGACCTAAGTGAGTAATGAATAAATAATGCTGTGCTGAAGTCAGATGTATTAGACCAAAGAGCATTAAATTACTACAGCCACTAAATCACAAGCAATGCAACTTAACCATTTTATGGTTGGATTAGATGGAGTAGCAATAATCGTCAGGAAGAGCACCACACAAACAAAATAAGCAAGAAGAAGAAATATGCTTATTATCTTTATGCTAGTATTGTTCTTTAAATAATGAAAGGTACAATAAAGAGTGTCCAGTTGATACATTTTAATGTTTTAGGGAAACAAAATATTAAATTTCAGAATACAAATTTAAAGGGGCTATGGTTACAGTTTTATGCAGGTGAGGGACAAAACAAAACTAGAATCATAATTTCCACCTTCTTGTTTTGTTCTTCACCAGCATAAAGTTGTAACCATACCCCCTTTTTTAAAATGTTCATTCTTATCATCAGCTCTAGAGCAGCTTCACTTTATTCTGCTTCTTGATACATTTGTATTCCTTTACCCCTAAACATCGGCATATTATGTCACATCATTTGGGGTGGGTGGGGAGCAGCGAGTGCTTTAATTACTTTTATGTACTTTATCTTCATTTAAAAAATATTTCCTACTTGTTAATTGTGTTTATGCGGCACGGGCGTAATACCGACCACATTACCCCAAAAATCATGTGCCGAAGGTCTGTACAATTTATAACACCATATTCCCTATACGCCACTTGGCATGACAGGGGCACTTTACTTTTTTAAAATTGTGTTTATAATTGTTCTTTTAATTACACAACATCTGTTTTACTGAAATTGACCATACATTTTTTTGGCTTTTAATCATTTATGATTCTTAGCTGTTCTACAGTTTCAGTGTATAAATAGTAGGAAGCTATTTGTAATCTTATTGTTAACAACTTTAGAATGTTTCATTATATTGTACAGAAGGTCTCTTTGGCTGAATAACCCTGTGTATTATTTGTGAGTCAAGCTATCAGAGTTTTTAGAAACTGACTAATTAACTTTCAGTTATAGTTAGTGTTTTTTAATTGTTAACATCATTTCTTCTATTAAAGAGATATTTTAACTTCATCTTTTATTATTTCTTGCTCTGATTCATGTCTTCCAGCTTCTAGATCTTCCTTGTAACCAATTTATCATTGGCATATATATGTATATGTATATACATATATAATATGGTTATTTAATTAAATTGTATTCTTTGTTGTTTTTGTGCTTATCTTTGGTATTTTTGGATTAAAAAGATAACATCTACAACATTCCAAAGCACCTTATCACACATATTTGCAGAGATTAGCAAATTTGAAAAGAAGGCACAGTTATAAGTCAGTAACTAAGTTAGTAAACAAAAAGATGTAGCAATTAGCTTGAGTGTTTACATATATATTTTGAAAACAGCTTGTCCCAGATAAATTGATAATGGCGAATTATTTATTACAAATATGTGCAAATATAAGAGTCAACATTTGATTTTGTGAAGATAAACTATTTAAAAAACAGTTTGAACTGGGTCACTATGACAGTATAACATCTATATTGGACAGTGACATCTAGGATGCTACTGTTTACTGATTGAAGTAATAAAATCACAACACTCTGTATATGCCAAAGGTGCTCATTCATGCACCAAAGATTAGGTTAAAAATACATATATAAAATTGCATCATGTGAAATATTGCTAACATGGACGATTAACATCAAAAGATGGACAAACCAGCCTGTGACAACCTGCACCATCAAAGCAAGAGACATAGCAGAATGGCGCTCCATGGTAGCCAACCTTCGTTGCGGAGATGGCACTCGCTGATGGTGATGATGAAATGTTGTAAGGAATACTACCAATGAAACAGAGGGATAGAGTTAAAAATTGTAAGAAAAATTGTAGGGAAAATTCCAATAAATGATATCAGACATTAAAGATTTTACTGGTTTGGACATCTTACCTAACCAACCTGCAGCATGAGCATACTTAAGAAATACAAGAGTATTAGGCGAAAGGACATTCCAGAAAAAAGTGGAGGCGGGCTTTGTACGCATGCAATGGGTAGAGTCGTTGCAGAAATCCAAAATACGTAAGGTCACCTTTGTCTATGTCCCTGGACATGCGGGAGTACGGGAAAATGAGAGAGCGGACAGGTTGGCTAACTGCGCTGTCGTTGAGGACGGGCAACCGATGGATCGGGCGGACATCATCAATGCCCTCCGAGATGTGGGAAGAGCACATGACTTCGATAAACACAGATCCACGTCACTCCTTTGGATGATAGAAATGGGAGTTAAGATGGGCACAGCCAGAAATGAGAAACTTAGTGGCCGTGTAAGAAGACTTATCAGCCAACATAGAGCTGGAGTCGTCAGTCGCTGGACACTGAGGGAATTGCTGAGGAGGGGATCTGAGTACCTATAGACATGTTCGGAGTGCAATGATGATGACCCGCAAATAACTCAATAACCTGTCATTTCTTCTATACCTGCCAACTTCTGTTTTCTACCATCAATCTCCTGCTCTATACCTGCCATTTCTTCTATACCTGCCAACTTTTATTTTCTACCATCAATCTCCTGCTCTATATCTGCCATTTCTTCTATACCTGCCAACTTCTGTTTTCTACCATCAATCTCCTGCTCTATACCTGTCATTTCTTCTATACCTGCCAACTTCTGTTTTCTACCATCAATCTCCTGCTCTATACCTGCCATTTCTTCTATACCTGCCATTTCTTCTATACCTGCCAACTTCTGTTTTCTACCATCAGTTTGCTGCTAGATAGATTTTATACTAACAAGAAAACAGAACAAGAAAAGAGTAACTGACAGCAGAGAAATCCCAAATATTACAGACAACACGGATCACAAGATGGTTATGATCACACTAAGACAGCCAAAAATAAAGAGAATACATGAAAACAAACAAAAGAAGCGAAAAGAACAGACAATAAAAATAAAACAATTAAAAGATCAAGAAACAAGGAAAACCCTAGAAGAAAAACTAACAGAGGAATTCAAGAAACTCCCTAATGAAGTATGCACAGTAGAAGAAGAGTGGAAACAATTTATAGAAACAGTAACCAACATCTCTAAAACAGTTTGTGGAACGAAGCTAAGAACAAGAGAAGGGAAAAAGAGCACCCCATGGTGGAACGAAACAATCAGAGAAGCAATTAAGGAAAAGAAGAAAATGTTTAAAAATTGGAGGGAGAACAAGAACCAAGAAAAATATGAAAAATATGCCTTAGTTCGAAAAAGAGTTAAAATGTTGATCAAAGAAGCTAAGCAAAAGAATTGGACAGAATTCGGACAAAACATGAGCATGGACTTCAAGACACCCATAAGAGATTTCTACAAAGCAGTAAAAGCCACAAGAGCGAGAAAAGAAAACCATGATCCTACTGAGCTGATAAATGACAAGGACGGACAGCCAATATCAAATAACCAATGTATGCAACAGAGATGGAAAGAATATTTTGAAGACCTGTTAAACATACCAACTACCGATAAGACAACAAAAACCAGGCCCGAACTCACAAATACTGAACCCAACATCATGAAAGAGGAAATTGAAGAAGTAATCAAATATGCACCAAGAAATTAAAGCACCAGGGATAGATAACATTCCAATGGAAATAATAGCAGCAGCGGGAGAAACAGGAATGCAATGGCTGCACAGAATGTTTAATGCAGCATGGTACCAACAACAAGCCCCAGAAGACTGGCAACAGGCAATCATCATACCAATATGGAAAAGAAAAGTAGCAAAAGAGACTGCAATCAATATAGAGGTATATCTCTTCTCAGCCATGTAGGAAAGCTATACGCCAAAATCTTGGAAAAAAGGCTGAGACCAATAATAGAACTACAGTTAAGCGATTCTCAAATGAGGTTCCGAAAAAACAGAGGATGTACCAACGCACTATTCACACTAAAACAGCTTGCAGAAAAAACGACAGAACACAATAAAAACTTATACATAGCCTTCATTGACCAGGAAAAAGCATTCGACAGAGTAAACAGAACAGCTGTGGGAGATACTAACAACATACGGAGTAAGCCAACATCTAACCAACCTTATTAAAAGCCTCTACGTCAACAGCAGAGACAGGGTCAGAACAGCAGCAGGCTACACAGACCACTTCAAAGTTAGATCAGGCATAAGACAGGGGTGCGTACTATATATATATATATATATATATATATATATATATATATATATATATATATATGGCCCTTTTCGTCTTGTCAGACGGTCTAGTGGAGGCTATTGCGTATTTTTTTGAGGTATTGTTTTTGCCGAACAGCTTCTCTCGTGGCTAATTCTACCAATGTTTGACAAACACACGCGTTCACATAATGAACAGGTCAGGCTCGCTGGTCCACAGGGTTTACCATCCTTTTTCATGAGTCTCTTCTCTTCTAAGTCCTGTCTTAGCACAGTCTCAAATGTTGTTATACCGTTCCTTATACATGCTCTCCATGATGTGCGATCACTTGCCAGATGTTGCCAGTCGTTTTCACAGATGGAGAAGTCTTTCAGAGATGATTTGCAGATAAACTATATCATAGTTTAGGTCTGCCGATTTGTCTTTTTCCCCCTATACTATACCCCCTACTGTTTATTACATACATGGACCTATATGCAAGATAGCCAACCCATCAGAGACGGAGGAGATCAACGAACTTCTATTTGCAGACGATCAGGCACTAATACATGAAACAATAGAAGACCTACAACACTTAAACAAACTCAACATCTCAGGCACAAAATACAACATGAAAATCAACATCAACAAAACAGAAGTCATGAATGTCGCCAAAAATAAACAGAAAATCAACATAACTATAGAAGGCAGACAACTAAAACATGTAGAGGAATTCAAATACCTAGGAAGTCTAATGACAAACGATAATTCTCAAACAGCAGAGATAGAATCAAGATGCAACAAAGCTTGTCAAATCATCGGACAGTTATCACCACTATTGTCCAACAAGGAAATAACTCTGGAGGCAAAATGAGCACTCTACAATACAATCTTCATCCAACGTTGTGCTACCAATGCCAGACCTGGACACTAGATGCAAGAACAAAAGAAAAATAACCTCTACAGAGATGAAATGTGTTAGACGAATGACAGGAAACAGTCTGAGAGATAAGATCAGAAATGAAGAACTGAGAAAAAAGCTAGGAATAGCCCCCGCCATAGAATATATAAGGAAACAACAGATAAAATGGTTTGGCCACGTGACAAGGCAGAAAGAATAAAACACAACACAACGAGCCTTCAACAAATATTGTGAGAACACCAGACCCAAGGGTCGACCACGGAAAAGATGGGTCGACGGAATATTAGAAGCACTAGGAAACATAACAGCAGCGGAGGCGAACAGAAGAGCAAAAGACCACAAATTATATCTCCCCTCGACGCTGAAAGGCAGATGAGGAAGGAAAGAAGAAGAAGAAGAATCTCCTGCTCTAAACCTGTCATTTCTTCTATACCTGCCAACTTCTGTTTTCTACCATCAATCTCCTGCTCTAAACCTGTCATTTCTTCTATACCTGCCAACTTCTGTTTTCTACCATCAATCTCCTGCTCTAAACCTGTCATTTCTTCTATACCTGCCAACTTCTGTTTTCTACCATCAATCTCCTGCTCTAAACCTGTCATTTCTTCTATACCTGCCAACTTCTGTTTCCTACCTTCAACCTTCTGCCTTATGACTGCTATGTTCTGTTATATACCTGCCTTCTTCTGTTATATACCTGTCATCTTCTGTTTCACACCATTAATCTTCTGCTCCATACCTGTCATAAAACTTAACTTCTATACCTACCATCATCTGTATACCTACCATCATCTGTATACCTAGTACATCCTCTATTTTATGCCATCAACCCTCTGTTAACACTTTTCATATCAAATTTTACACCCACCTTCTTCTGTTTAACACATTTTTCATTCAATTTCTGAATTTCTCTATATTTTTCTTGTTTTAACTAACAACAGTCTTACAATTTTTTTTTGCTGATTTGATTTTATTATAAATGTTATTTCTGTTTTAGAAATAAATCTGTTTACATCTTTTCACAAAATGTGAGTTTCCTATTTCTCTCCAGTTCAACCTGTGATATCAATTTCTACTCTTCACACACTATTCAGTTTGGCTTCTCTATCTTCTCTATTTTTTTTTTGTTTAATGTCTATACAATTGACCACAGCTGCTGACTTACAAACCTGTCTATAAGTTTTGTTTTCAAATAATGTTGAGTTTATTCATATTATAAAAAATCTCTCTCTTTATCTCTCTCTCTCTCTCCCTCTCTCTCCCTCTCTCTCTCTCTCTCTCTCTCTCTCTCTCTCTCTCTATGTGTGTGTGTGTATGCATGTGTATTTCTTTATTTTGTGTGTTTTTTTTTTTTAGCTCATTTCTTTTTATCTTTATTTTATTCAGAACTAATATTTGTCAGAAATAGTAGTACATTTGTCAATGTATTGTGTTTCAAATAAAACTCTTCATCCTGTTTTAACAACAAATCTTTTGGGCGTTACAGTGTCAAAACATTACATTTTATATGCAGACTGTGTTGTTTAGCTTCTGACTCTTTCACTGCTTTGTGACATGGTTATCTTTCTTTTATTCATAACAACCTGCTCTTTTTCCCCATCTTAGTAATAATGTGTTATTTTTGTCATTCATACTATTGTGGAGTACTTATGAATTGATAGCGTTAAGTATCCTTTTAGTTGTCTGCCTGCTTTTTACCATCTCTCATTATCATCAACATTTAAATGCTTTGTTTTTATTTGTTTCTGTCTTGATATGTTCTTTCCATTTCCATGCATGTCTTTTTTATGTCAATTTCTAACTTTCTCATATATATATATATGCTTACTTATTTACACCAATTTATTTTTAATAGCCGTCAAGAAATTGTCAAATAAAAATAATTCTATAAGTTTAACTAAAAAAAACAACAACAACACTTTAATAGTTTATATCTTGAAAAAGCTGAGTCTAGTCTAGAAGTCCTCAAGCCATAAAAATAATTGTGACCTAGCAGAATATGAGATCAATAATCTACCAACCAACTTCCCAAAATGTATGTGTGCTCAGCAATACCCAGTATATACCATGTTGGCTGTTTTCCCTTCAGTGGTTTGTGACACTGCAGCTGTAGTCCAGCTCAAGACTCGTATGAATATTTATTTGCTCTGTGGTTTTTTAGTATCCCACAGCAGGGAGGTTGGTTACAGTATTGCATTTTTTGTGATTATGCTGTTAATGGAGCTTGGTCCTGAGGTAGTGTATGTATTTTTGTGAGTTTAAACATGATATATTGTTGCATTTCTTTATGTGGAAATTGAGTCATCTTAAAGCTCAAGAAATAAATCTGAATAACTGCTTACTGACAATAGATTCACTGGACAGTAACATGTAAAATATAGAACAACACATTTGTAAAATATACAACACATTTGTAAAATATACAACACATTTGTAAAATATACAACAACACGTTTGTAAAATATACAACAACACATTTGTAAAATATACAACACGTTTGTAAAATATACAACACATTTGTAAAATATACAACAACACATTTGTAAAATATAGAGCAACACATTTGTAAAATATACAACAACACATTTGTAAAATATACAAAAACACGTTTGTAAAATATACAACAACACATTTTTGTTGGCAGGTAAAGAAGAATCTTTGAGAAATAACAAAATATAGGATCATAGTAGACCCCATAGTAGACATCTAAGTTTAGTCTAGTTTAACTGGCAGATCATCATCAATGCATAATGGACAGCTTCATAGTTTTCAGATCCATACTCAGCAGGTTCCCCAGTATGAAGCATACTTGCCACATACTAGCAGAAGCACTGAAGATGGCATGAGCTCAAATCCATGAACTTTGTGGCACCAGTGAAACATAGTGCCACAAACCTCCTTAGTTCCCACTTCTGACATGTATGGCAGGTGACATTGGCTCTTCTCGCCTGACCGTTGTCAGAACCCCATAGCGATACGAGCAAGTAAAATGTAATGTAAAGGCAACTAAATAGGTTTATATTTTAAAAATTACTATTTTATCAGGTAAAACAAACTGCTGCTGAAAATACCCATACATGAGTCAAGTAGTAATGACAAAAATAACACATGCAGTAATGTAAGATTAATTTGTGGTTAATACTCTTAATGAAATAGAATAACTGACCTAAGTGAGTAATGAATAAATAATGCTGTGCTGAAGTCAGATGTATTAGACCAAAGAGCATTAAATTACTACAGCCACTAAATCACAAGCAATGCAACTTAACCATTTTATGGTTGGATTAGATGGAGTAGCAATAATCGTCAGGAAGAGCACCACACAAACAAAATAAGCAAGAAGAAGAAATATGCTTATTATCTTTATGCTAGTATTGTTCTTTAAATAATGAAAGGTACAATAAAGAGTGTCCAGTTGATACATTTTAATGTTTTAGGGAAACAAAATATTAAATTTCAGAATACAAATTTAAAGGGGCTATGGTTACAGTTTTATGCAGGTGAGGGACAAAACAAAACTAGAATCATAATTTCCACCTTCTTGTTTTGTTCTTCACCAGCATAAAGTTGTAACCATACCCCCCTTTTTTAAAATGTTCATTCTTATCATCAGCTCTAGAGCAGCTTCACTTTATTCTGCTTCTTGATACATTTGTATTCCTTTACCCCTAAACATCGGCATATTATGTCACATCATTTGGGGGTGGGTGGGGAGCAGCGAGTGCTTTAATTACTTTTATGTACTTTATCTTCATTTAAAAAAATATTTCCTACTTGTTAATTGTGTTTATGCGGCACGGGCGTAATACCGACCACATTACCCCAAAAATCATGTGCCGAAGGTCTGTACAATTTATAACACCATATTCCCTATACGCCACTTGGCATGACAGGGGCACTTTACTTTTTTAAAAATTGTGTTTATAATTGTTCTTTTAATTACACAACATCTGTTTTACTGAAATTGACCATACATTTTTTTGGCTTTTAATCATTTATGATTCTTAGCTGTTCTACAGTTTCAGTGTATAAATAGTAGGAAGCTATTTGTAATCTTATTGTTAACAACTTTAGAATGTTTCATTATATTGTACAGAAGGTCTCTTTGGCTGAATAACCCTGTGTATTATTTGTGAGTCAAGCTATCAGAGTTTTTAGAAACTGACTAATTAACTTTCAGTTATAGTTAGTGTTTTTTAATTGTTAACATCATTTCTTCTATTAAAGAGATATTTTAACTTCATCTTTTATTATTTCTTGCTCTGATTCATGTCTTCCAGCTTCTAGATCTTCCTTGTAACCAATTTATCATTGGCATATATATGTATATGTATATACATATATAATATGGTTATTTAATTAAATTGTATTCTTTGTTGTTTTTGTGCTTATCTTTGGTATTTTTGGATTAAAAAGATAACATCTACAACATTCCAAAGCACCTTATCACACATATTTGCAGAGATTAGCAAATTTGAAAAGAAGGCACAGTTATAAGTCAGTAACTAAGTTAGTAAACAAAAAGATGTAGCAATTAGCTTGAGTGTTTACATATATATTTTGAAAACAGCTTGTCCCAGATAAATTGATAATGGCGAATTATTTATTACAAATATGTGCAAATATAAGAGTCAACATTTGATTTTGTGAAGATAAACTATTTAAAAAACAGTTTGAACTGGGTCACTATGACAGTATAACATCTATATTGGACAGTGACATCTAGGATGCTACTGTTTACTGATTGAAGTAATAAAATCACAACACTCTGTATATGCCAAAGGTGCTCATTCATGCACCAAAGATTAGGTTAAAAATACATATATAAAATTGCATCATGTGAAATATTGCTAACATGGACGATTAACATCAAAAGATGGACAAACCAGCCTGTGACAACCTGCACCATCAAAGCAAGAGACATAGCAGAATGGCGCTCCATGGTAGCCAACCTTCGTTGCGGAGATGGCACTCGCTGATGGTGATGATGAAATGTTGTAAGGAATACTACCAATGAAACAGAGGGATAGAGTTAAAAATTGTAAGAAAAATTGTAGGGAAAATTCCAATAAATGATATCAGACATTAAAGATTTTACTGGTTTGGACATCTTACCTAACCAACCTGCAGCATGAGCATACTTAAGAAATACAAGAGTATTAGGCGAAAGGACATTCCAGAAAAAAGTGGAGGCGGGCTTTGTACGCATGCAATGGGTAGAGTCGTTGCAGAAATCCAAAATACGTAAGGTCACCTTTGTCTATGTCCCTGGACATGCGGGAGTACGGGAAAATGAGAGAGCGGACAGGTTGGCTAACTGCGCTGTCGTTGAGGACGGGCAACCGATGGATCGGGCGGACATCATCAATGCCCTTCGAGATGTTGGAAGAGCACAGGACTTCGACAAACACAGATCAACGTCACTTCTTCGGATGATGGAAATGGGAGTTAAGATGGGCACGGCCAGAAATGAGAAACTTGGTGGCCGTGTAAGAAGACTTATCAACCAACATAGAACTGGAGTCGTCAGTCGCTGGACACTGAGGGAATTGCTGAGGAGGTGATCTGAGCACCTATGGACATGTTCGGAGTGCAATGATGATGACCCGCAAATAACTCAATAACTCAATAATAACATTCCAGAAGAGGGTTCTGAAATGAAATCAGAGTGTTACTAAAAAAATTCAGGATCATTCATGTTACCAAATTAATAGTGTCCAGAATGCTACAAGAGCAGGCACTCTTACTGAATTTGAGAGGTTTACCCTGAACAGGTATGTGTGGTGAGATAAAATTGGGGAAGGGGGGGGGGAATCCTGTGCAAGTTCAGACACTTGATAACAAACGTCATCTGACAGAAAGTCTAGAATCTATGCTCTATATGCTGCCTTTGGTTCAAACGCTAGAGTTTATGCTTTATATGGCAGCCGCGATAGCTCAGTGGTTAGTGAATTGGACCACAAAGGACAAGATGTAGGGATCGATCCCAACCGACGGCTACCAGGTTCACCCGGCCTGTTATTGGGTACCGGATTTTTTAATGGGAAAGTAAAGCGGCACGGGCATAATACTGACCACATTACCCCCAAAAATATGTGCGGAAGGTCTGTAAAATTTATGGTCACTAACACCATATTCCCTATACGCCAGTTGGCGTGATGGGGGTACTTTGCTTTTTTACTTTTTTTTATGCTGCCTTCGACTTAAAAGAACAATAGATTAAATGCTGCACAAACCTAATCTCTGCAACACCTCACAGTAAGACGAAAGCAAACATATGTTTGCAGATATGTTCTATATCTTGCTGATTATATTTACACACATAGATCAGCCCTCCTAATTTACATCAAACTCGAACTCTCAATTCCATGTCTCAATAATGCTTCCTCATCAGATGCTATTCAACCCTCCAACAAACATTTTTAAAAAAAAACTTCTTTCTATTTTTCCTTTCTACCAAACTCTTAAAGGAACAAGGGGCTGGTTAGACCAAACTGGTTGTTCGCCAATCTTCTACTTCTTCAGCAATCATGACTCAATAAGATGATATGATGACAGTGCCTCCTGGTTTGCCAATCTTCTACTTCTTTAGCAATCAGGACTCAATAAGATGATATGATGACAGTGCCTCCTGGTTTGCCAATCTTCTACTTCTTCAGCAATCATGACTCAATATGATGACAATGTCTCCTGGTTTGCCAATCTTCTACTTCTTCAGCAATCATAACTCAATAAGATGATATGATGACAATGCCTCCTGGTTTGCCAATCTTCTACTTCTTTAGCAATCATGACTCAATAAGATGATATGACAATGTCTCCTAGTTTGCCAATCTTTTACTTCTTCAGTAATCATGACTCGATAAGATGATATGATGACAGTGCCTCCTAGTTTGCCAATCTTTTACTTCTTCAGTAATCATGACTCAATAAGATGATATGACAATGTCTCCTAGTTTGCCAATCTTTTACTTCTTCAGTAATCATAACTCGATAAGATGATATGATGACAGTGCCTCCTGGTATGCCAATCTTCTACATCTTTAGCAATCATGACTCAGTAAGATGATATGACAATGTCTCCTGGTTTGCCAATCTTTTACTTCTTCAGTAATCATGACTCGATACGATGATATGATGACAATGCCTTCTGGTGTGCCAATCTTCTACTTCTTTAGCAATCATGACTCAGTAAGATGATATGATGACAATGTCTCCTGGTTTGCCAATCTTTTACTTCTTCAGTAATCATGACTCGATAAAATGATATGATGACAGTGCCTCCTGGTTTGCCAATCTTCTACTTATTCCGCAATCATGACTCAATAAGATGATATGATGACAATGTCTCCTGGTTTGCCAATCTTCTACTTCTTTAGCAATCATGACTCAATAAGATGATATGATGACAATGCCTCCTGGTTTGCCAATCTTCTACTTCTTCCGTAACCATGACTCAAAAAGATGATATGATGACAGTGCCTCCTGGTTTGCCAATCTTCTACTTCTTTAGCAATCATGACTCAATAAGTTGATATGATGACAGTGCCTCCTGGTTTGCCAATCTTCTACTTCTTCAGCAATCATGACTCAATAAGATGATTGTCAAATGCCTCCAGGTAGGGTTATAAGGGTTTTTCTTTTATTGGTGGTAAGGTTAAAACAAACGCAGCATAGTTGCTATGTGACAACACCATAAAGACCACGTCTCTATACTCAGCCCACCAGTAAACCTCCAGCACGTCCCAGAAATGAAATAATGTTCTCCAGCATGTTCTAGGAATGAAATAATGTTCTCCAGCATGTTCCAGGAATGAAATAATGGATAGTTAGCTAAACAGTTAAATTCTGGGTTCTGAAATGTTCTTGAAAAAGAGTTGTCCATTCTTCCATTGCTGTGAGCTTCAGATTGACAAAGTGCAAGTTAGATTGTTCTTGTGGAATATCTTGAAACATTACAGATTACCACCAAAAATCACCAACCATTATTAAAGCCATATATGATGGCTATACTTGCACAGTTCGCACAGAGGAGGGATTGAGTGATTGGTTTTGAATTGAAACAGGAGTCAAACAGGGATGTATACTATCACCATTGCTTTGGAATTACCATTGATTACATGAGTAAATGTTGCAAGGTGATAATGGCATTAAAGTTTATGACAAGAATTACTTGGAAGATCTAGATTCTGCAGATGATATAGTGCTCCTAAGTGCCCTCGACGCTGAAAGGCAGATGAGGAAGGAAAGAAGAAGAAGAAGTGACAATATCAACAAGATGCAAAATATCACACAAACTGTATTATCAGTGGCAGAAAAAGATAGGATTTGAAATCAACAGGATAAAACAAAAATAATGAAAAATAACAATAATCCAGAAGGCATATATATCTCTAAATGCCAGGCATTGGAAAGAGCAGACCACTATATATATATCTTGGTAGTAATATAGATCAAGAAGGCGAAACAAAGAAAGATGTCAGAAGCAGTAACAAATTTTAAAAACCTGACAAAGATATGGAAATAAAAAATACTAAGCAAAAAAATCAAACTTAGAATATTCAACTCAAACATACTATATTAAGATTTTTTCATTTCATGGAATTGAGTGATAGAGTTCCAGTAAACATTATTTTTTCTTCAAATCCCTAAATTCAGTTAAAAAGTTTGATCTGGCAAGCAAACCCAGTTTTGTGTTTGAGCAATTAGAAACAATAATAATATACAAATATATGTTACAACTTTACGATTATCAGACAAAATTAACAGCAAAATGTGGCATCTATAACCTTTTAGTCCATAAATTCTTCACAGTAGACAGAAACATTGACATAAATAGAAATTACACATAATTGCATGAACAAACCAAGAATAAATATGAATTAGTGACAGTATAATCCTATTTTGTTTAGGAAAAGCAGATCATAGTTATAGTTAGTGGAAGGCACTGGTATCGCTGCAAACAAATTACAATCCATAATTGCTCAACCACTGTGAGCAATTTATATATAAATATATATATATTGTTTATATAAACTCAGCTGTGTAAGAATGGTACCCCTACCACAATTAGGTAATCATCCAGGCTGACCTTCTGACTAAACTGATCTTGAGTGCTCACCCCGCTGATGAGATTCCACTTGACAATACTAAAAAGGAGAAAAGTTAGGTGACCCTTACAAACTAATTATTCTTTTGCATTCAAGTCTTTTGATTGTGTGTACTTGACTCTTTGTCTGTTATGATGGAAGGGCAGTTATAGTGATGGAAGGGCAGTTACAATGATGGAAGGGCAGAAACAACATCATGACACTATGAGCTAGTTGCATGGTCATTGCTCGTATATATGTGTGTTTTTTTCTCCCAACCCTGCACTGTAGCTAACACACTTTGTCTTTGGCAAGATTAATCTCTGTTTGGCAAATGATTTATACTTCTTGTAGGGTGGATGCCAACCAGGGCTGCTGAAACCATCCTGCCCATGATTTCTGTATGATTGTTCTCCCATATCCTTTTCTTCTTCCAGTGATAACTGTTAGGTGGCAGTGACTCGTTTTCTGGGGTGTCCTTCCCTGTTAATAGGGCTCTAATTAAGTCAAATGAAAGGGGAGTAAACAGAAGATATGAAAGACCCTAACTTGTATAAAAAGGTACACTAGAGTTAATCACTCCTGGGTTTAAAAACCCAACTAAGCTATGAGGCAGTTCTCAAGAGCAAATCCACTACTGTCATTCGAGGAGCATGAAACATGACTTGAATGTTGTGTGAGCCTCAGTGGTTGAAAGAGTTGAAGTGCTAACATTCTGAGGGATGTTATAGAGGGAACAATTGCCTATATGACTGTTAATTTCTCCAAAGTAGATTTTGTAGAAATATTAACAGATGATTGTTTATCTTAAGTTCTGGAACACACAGGTGAATTATTCCTTGATCTCAAATATGTTTTTAACGAAAATGACCTGGTTGGTCTCGAACAAAAATGGATAGGTTTTGAAAACAGGATAGCCACAAGAGATTGTCTCCCTATGGTTATGGCTAGGGTTACAGAAGCTCCTTCTCACCAGAGTGTCCTCAGACTCCTGTTGTGATTGAACACTATTGGAAGGAGGTGTAGGATCAGAGAAGAGACATGTTGAATATGTATGAGCTAAAGGCATCAAGCTATTGTACTTGGAACGTGACTTATGAATATCAAGAAGTTTATTTAACCCATTAACCCATGAAATATATTTTTGACCAGACTGGCCCAATATTTTGGAGACAGGCATAAATGAGTTTGCTGGGCTGTGATAAAGCTGGTATAAATGATTAAGGATACCTCTAAATGTTTTCTTGTTTGGCAGCCAGAGCAAGACCAGATAAGGGATTAACACATTTTTATTTAATTTTTTTTTTTTTTAATGTGCTTTGATAATATTTTTTTTTTCTGTTCTCTTATTTATCTCTTGCTGTCTTGTACACCAGCTTTATTTCCCTAACAAAGTTCCAAGGGACTGAATTTTGCATGAATATCACTTTTTCCACATTATTCACACTGTCAACCGCATGCTTAGGTGGTCCTCACCATGCAGGCATATAGTCTCCAACCTCAAAGATATTTTCATTATTATCGTAGAGAGTTTTGACTTTTTGGGGTAAATTTTTCCTATCAATTTTGTCAGCTACTCTTTTCACTTTTCACCTACCAAGGTTTCCTTAACATACACAGAGTGCACATTTGATGTCTTGTTTTTTTTTTTGCTCTTATACAAGGGGGCTAGACATCGGGTCTCTTATCCAAGGGGGCTAGACATCGGATCTCTTATCCAAGTGGGCTAGACATCGGATCTCTTATCCAAGGGGGCTAGACATCGGACCTCACTACCCAAAGAACAGGGGAGGGTAAAGCCATGAAGAAACCATGGATTCAAAGAGGAAAACTCTTATCACCTGTAGCAGGTTTTGAACCCAGAACCACCTTGTCCAGAGACCATTGACTCACTTTGAACTTCCCCAACCCTCTTGCCTTGAAATTTCTTATAAATTATTAGCTTAGCACAAGAAGTGTTTACAAAACACATGCACCAAGCAACAGAAGAGAAGCAACAAAGTTTAGTTTATGATATACAAAGCTTTTACTACAGTAAAGGTGTGATGGAAAATAAACAGACAATAATGTGAATTTAATGCATTAACTGTCTGTATAATGAGCCATAATTATCGCCTCATTTAGTGAAAGCAATTGATGAAGCGTTTCAAAGAATTAACCATTAAATGAGGCATGATTTGTTTTGTTAATTAATTTTGTACATTTTTGTTCTATTGCAGGATGAGTTTCATCCCTTCATTGAGGCCCTCTTGCCTCATGTCAAGTCTTTCTCCTACACTTGGTTCAATCTTCAGGCATCAAAAAGAAAGTATTTCAAGAAACATGAAAAGAGAATGTCCATGGAGGAAGAACGAAGAGTAAAAGAAGAATTACAGGTTAGTGCATTATGTTACAACAGAGGTTTCCAACATTGAACACAATAATAACTTGCGAACCAAATGAAACCATAAGAAAAATAGTAGGAACAAAACCCTGCCAAGAATATATAGAACAACAACAATTTAAATGGTTTGGCCACCTGGTCAGAATGAATCCTCACCAATCACCATCAAGGGCGTTCTTCTCGAGAATGCATGGAAAAAGACCAAGAGGAATACCCAGAAGAAGATGGATAGATGCAGTGACAGAGACATGTAACAACAAAGGAAAATCACTAATTCAGACAGTTCGAGCAGCACAAGAACAACAAATGATATAAACCACGACACCTTTTAGGTATCAGTGAAAGAGAAAAGAAGAAGAAGTAGAATAACTTGAGAGATACTAGAACCATATTGGAGCCTCGGTGACTGAGAGGTTAGCTTGCTTAGTTCCTGATCAAAAGGTTCTGAGTTTGATTTCCAAAAGTGGCAGATCTTTTTTCGGATCAGCAGGGCTCCACAGGCGATAGCTCAGTGGTTAGTGAACTGGACTACAAAGGACAAGAGGTAGGGTTCGATCCCAACTGACGGCTTCCAGTTCGCCCAGCCTTTAGTGGGTACCAGATTTTTTTCTGGGAAAGTAAAGCGGCATGGGCATAATACCGACCACATTACCCCAAAAATCATGTGCCGAAGGTCTGTAAAATGTATGGTCATGAACACCATATTCCCTATACGACACTTGGCGTGATTGGGGTACTTTACTACTTTTTAGGGCTCCACAGATGAACCAGGCTAAAAAAATGGGTAAATATTGTGAAGGAAACACAGTGATGGACATGGCAAAAAGGATACACCACAAAATATTGTGAAGGAAACACAGTGATGTACGTGGCAAGAAGGATACATCACAAAATATTGTGAAGGAAACTGAGAGATGAACAAAGCAAGTGGGATATATCACTAAATATTGTGAAGGAAACTGAGAGATGAACAAAGCAAGGGGGATATATCACTAAATATTTGAAGGAAACTGAGAGATGAACAAAGCAAGGGGGATATATCACTAAATATTGTGAAGGAAACTGAGAGATGAACAAAGCAAGGGGGATATATCACTAAATATTGTGAAGGAAACTGAGAGATGAACAAAGCAAGGTGGATATATCACTAAATATTGTGAAGGAAACTGAGAGATGAACAAAGCAAGGGGGATATATCACTAAATATTGTGAAGGAAACTGAGAGATGAACAAAGCAAGGGGGATATATCACTAAATATTGTGAAGGAAACTGAGAGATGAACAAAGCAAGTGGGATATATCACAAAATATTGTGAAGGAAATGCAGAGATGGACAGTCTAATATCAGTCTGTAAGAATTCTCACTTGTTAACACTCATATTATTATGTCACTCTGTGGCTGACGTGTTTACAATACCGTAGTAAAAGTTACTGCCGCCTAAATGTAACATTAGGAGATCTAAAAATAGTGTTTTATTTGAACTTTTTGACACACAGCTGTGTCTTTCACTAGGACAGACATAGGGAACTTGGATTTCCTGTCTCAGGTTGCTTTATGGCCTGAATTTGATCTCAGGGGGTCGAAAGTGTTACATAGTCTATAGGTACAAATACAAATTTATTCACTGCATTTCCCGAGTTACAAAGAGTTGTTTCATGTTAGCTGATGGCTGAGGAAATTTCCTTTCCTTGGTCACAGGGGAAAAAGGAAGGGGAAAAGCTACCCATTTCTTGACAATTGATGAATTCCTTTTTGCATTACATGAGATTGTATCGCACAAAATTGGAGAGAGAGAGAGAAAAAAGAACCCAGCAACAATGGAAACAACTCAAACACTCAGGGGTCACTGGAAGTGGTCATTAGGAAGGGGGAATTTTTGAAAATGGTAAAATGTCAAGTCTTGAAAAATTTGTGTTTTGATGCAGTGATTTTTACATCTGTACCATAGTCTAGGGTTAAAGATGTCAAGTTACTCAAATTTAGTTTTATTACGTCCCTTTCTTGTTTGACTGAGAGCTTATCATTGTTCAGGATATATTTGCCATGGCTTATAGCCAGAAAAAAAAACCAATGATATATAAATAAATATGTTTTTTTATATGAAGAAACTCCAAGGCAAGTCAAATACAAATAACACAGGAACATAAGTAATATAATAAATAATGTGTTTTGAAGTTTAAGTTGACACTATACCTCTATTGATCAGCTCAATTGACAGAAAAAACAAATAATAGATAAATAGATATTTATTTTCTTTGAGGAAACTTCAAGACAAGTCAAATACAGATAACACAGGAACAGATGTAATATGATATAGTATTTGAAGTTTTTAGACACTCTATACCTCTAGTGATCAGGACCTATACCGTAGGGTTTGCACCAGACTTCTGTTTTGGGTAACCTGGTGTTATTATCATCTGTGTTTTCTAGTTTGTTTGCAGATTCCTTTTTTTTTTTTTTGAGCTGTTAATACCAGCAAAGTATCCAACATTTGGAAGGAAATATAGATCAATGCATGCCATCGCTAGTCACAATTCCCATCAGACTAGGCTTGTCCTGTTTGTCTCAAGAGATTATGGACTCGCATGTGTGCTCTTAATGGCATAATGATATGGATGATTGCTAGTGCCAATGTAGTAGACCTTATCCCTCTCTTCCCCTGTGGAAGCTGATGGATCTGAGGGAATTTCTGGGTTGATGCAACATGGCGCCACCAACATCACAAAAGCTGGCAGAGTGACATTCAACTTTGGCAGCCCCAAATGCTGATTTCAACTTAGGGTTTACTTCCAAAGTCGTTCCCATGTGTGGGCATAAACCATTATCCATCAGAAGTTAAAATTAGTTTTACTTTTCTCAAATTTTGTGTGTGTGTGTGTGTGCAGGCTTTCACCTTTGGCAAGCCCCTAAAGACTAGGAACTGAATTTTGCGAGTTAATCCATTTTTTAACTGGTAGCCATGTACACAGGGGTCCTTCACCGCACAGGCAGATAATTTGAGTCTGTAAGAATGAGGATACGGGGATCTTTGTCAAATTTGTGTGAGGATGTAGCGATTTAGCTGATGACAACTTGACAACACTGGCCAATGAGTTTAATGCCAGTATTCGGAGTGGCCAGATTAAGGAGGAGTGGCTACACAGCTACTTACTACCGCTACCGAAGCCAAACAAGGACCATTCTCAGATCAGTGCCTACAGAATCATCACAATGCAGAACACTGCGTGCAAGCTGCTGGAGAAAATAGTTGCCCGTGTCCTCACGTGTCGCAGCAAAATCAGACATAGGAAACAGAGCGCCCCTCGTAGGAGGCGGGAGAGATGGACGCAGCCACCCTGGTGGAACGTAGATGTCGAGGAAGCTTGGCGGAGCAAGAGACAAACGGTCAAGACATGGCAGAAAGCCAGAAGGTATGGTAGAACACAACCTGAGCTCTTGAAGCGTCTGAAAGTAGAGGTCGACCAAAAAATGATGCACTTTAAACTATGCGCTGTGCCAGGTCTATGACACTATCAGAGTCCCCTGTTCGAGTGGCCATTCGTGTTGCCCTTCCATCATTCAAGCACACTAAATCGGCCGATACCAGTGCATTCTCTAGGTCTTCTCCCTGCTTGTTGGTTATGACGTTGCCCCACTGGTCTCCTCTAGCATTAAAGTCTCCGCAGAAATGACATTCTCTTCATCGAACTCGAAGAGATTCTGCCATTGTTGTGTGTTCACCTGCCCATTACAGGCATACACATTAACAATCACGAAATGAACTGGGGTCTGCACCCTAACCGCATGTACCTGCAATTCTGCATTGTTCCACGCAGACATATCAACCTCAGCTGCCACCATATTGTTGCGCACAAGGATGGCCTGCCCAAGGTGTCGTCTATTGTAAAAGCAATGAAAGCCAGGAGTACTTACTGTCCTGTCACCAAGAAGAGTTTCTTGCAAAACCATTATTTCGGCGCCGCACAGTAGCTTATCAAGAATGGGCCGTCGTTGATTAATGGACCCACAATTCCAATAAGTAACGCGCACATACTTTAGGCCTAGCCTCTCAATACGTAGAGTCTTGCCAACATATTTAATGTGTACACAATAACGATCACGGCCCAACAGCTGGATGGGAGGGGAAGAACTATGACTTTTGCTGATGATATTCTGGTATATCGACAGGGAAGAGACAGACGGGGAATCGCCTCCACAATGCAAGACGAACTCGATCGCATTTCTTCCTGGTGTGGGGTTTCAGGTGCCTTGGTTAATCCTAATAAAGCATCAGTTTCATGGTTCTCCCTTAACAATCATATCGTTAATACGACCACACCGGTAGTACGAATGGGAGCTGATGAGGTGACCAGGACAAGTTGATGACATACCTCGGAGTTAAGTTTGATCGCAGCCTGTGTTTTCGGGACCACGTTGACCATGTGATAACAAAATCCCGCAAAGGATTAGCCGCCTTGAAGGTCATGGCAGCTGCCAACATCGAGCAGAGGCTACTTACTCTTCTGTTCCAGGGATTAGTCCTCGCACCAATCGAGTATGCCCTGGCCATTCTTACTGTCAGTACGACTCAAATTGATAGGCTGGAGAAAATACAAAATGAAGCCATGCGCATTATCCTGGGATGTACGAGGGACACTCCCTGTGTGGCAATGAGGTATCTTCTTGACTTTCCAACCATGGATGACAGAATCAAGATCTGGAGAGCACGAGCATACCTGAAGATTAGTACAGATACAGAGCATCCATTGCACCACGTGCTCAACACAGAGAAAGGTACCAGGTTAAAAAGAGGCAAATCATGGGTGGGCCGAGCAGAAGATGTCATCAAACAGGTCTGTGGGCTTACCAATCTCAGCGTTGGTGAGGAGTGGATACCGGTGCCTACGTCATTCAAGGGGACTTTCTCATGTATTGTCACACTCGACAGGAAAAGTAGGGAACAGAACCCAGTCGTGGTTAATGCTGAGGTCAACGGTCTCATCTGCGATAACACCGATGAGAAAGATGCAGTCATCTATACAGACAGATCTGTAAGACGACACGAAAAAAGTGCATGGGCATTTACAGCACGTTCGGCAGGCAGAATAGCCAAGGAAGACAGTGGTGCATACGCCATGACCACGAGTAGCATGACAATGGAGGTGATGGCAGTGACCAAGGCATTCAAATGGTTAGAGTCACAAGACTACATCCACGCATGTATACTGAGTGATTCGATGAGCATGATAAAAAAAGTGGAGGCGGGCTTTGTACGCATGCAATGGGTAGAGTCGTTGCAGAAATCCAAAATACGTAAGGTCACCTTTGTCTATGTCCCTGGACATGCGGGAGTACGGGGAAATGAGAGAGCGGACAGGTTGGCTAGCTGCGCTGTCATTGAGGACGGGCAACCAATGGATCGGGCGGACGTCATCAATGCACTCCGAGATGTGGGAAGAGCACAGGACTTCGACAAACACAGATCAACGTCGCTTCTTCGGATGATGGAAATGGGAGTTAAGATGGGCACAGCCAGAAATGAGAAACTTGGTGGCCGTGTAAGAAGACTTATCAACCAACATAGAACTGGAGTCGTCAGTCGCTGGACACTGAGGGAATTGCTGAGGAGGGGATCTGAGCACCTATGGACATGTTCGGAGTGCAATGATGATGACCCGCAAATAACTCAATAACTCAATAACAGGCAGATAGCTCTGTCTTTTAAGGTACTCATACTTTGTTCTGGCGATGAGTAATTGTTTCAAGCCAGGCCTCACTGCTGAGACCAGGAGTGGTTGCTGCAGAGAGAAATCACAAATAAAAATCTCAACTAGTGCAGCCGTGATTTGAACTCACAATCTCTCTGGCTAGAGACCTTGAGACCAACCAGTTCCCCTTTTCTTAATTTAACTACCTTCTTTTTTTCCCTTCCAATTTAACTACCTTATTTTCCTTCTTCTGTTTTAACTACCTTCTTTTCTTTCTAATTTAACTGCCATCTTCTAATTTAACTACCTTTTATTTCCTTCTAATTTAACTACCTTTTTCCTTCTTCTAATTTAGCTTATCTTTTTCCTTCTTCTAATTTAACTACTTTCTTTTTCTTCTAATTTAGACTACTTTATTTTCTTTCTTCTAAAATAACTACCTTCTGATATTAATGGGTCATATCTCTCTTAGACCATCTAACTTATTTACCCGATTAACTAATTCAGCACATAAAGTTAACCCTAGCTTGCCCCAGAAATTGGATCAAAGCAATATCGATAGTTTAGTTTGATAGTATAAATAAAATAGTTGGCCAATTGCAAAAATTATTACTAGTTATGAAAATAGGTACTAGTTTCACAAATAATCGCAAGCTTCATAAATAGTTGCACGTTACATAAAAAGTGCAGCAAGTACAAATTAGTGTAAATTGTGCAGATAGTAGTAGGTTGCACAAATAGTTGTTAGTTAATCTCAGATAAATATCGGACTTCATCATTTGGTAAAAAAAAAAGTAGTAAAATGTTTATTTCGGTAGCCAACTAGATAAGTTAGCTGTAATTAATGCTTGCTTAGTCTTGCTAGTTCAGAAGCTTATATATATATATATAAATAACTCAAATATAATATAAATATAATATAATATAAATATAATAAATAAAATATATATATATAAATATTATATATATATATATAAATATAATAAATAAAATATATATATAAATATTATATATAAATATTATATATATATATATATATAATATAAATATAATAAATAAAATATATATATATAATATATATATAAATATTATATATATATATAATATAAATATAATAAATAAAATATATATATATAATATATATATATAATATAATAAATAAAAAAAAAAATATATATATATATATAATATATATATATATATAAATATAATAAAAAAAAAAAAATATATATATATAAATATATATATAATAAATTATATATATATATTATATAATATATATATATATATATAAATATATATATATAAATATATATAAATAACTTATATATATATATATATATATATATATATATATATATATATATATATATATATATATATATATATACAATATATATATAAGATAAGTACAATCATCATCATCATTGAGTGCCGTCTCCGCAACGAAGGTTGGCTACCATGGAGTGCCAGTCTGCTCTGTCTCTTGCTTTGATGGTGCAGGTTGTCATCGGTTGATTGTCATCGGTTGATTTGTCCATCTTTTGATGTTACTCGTCCATGTTAATCTTGGTCTGCCTCTGCCTCTTTTACCTTGTATTTTCCCCTCCAGGATTACTTTCAGTAGGCTGTTGTGTCTTTTAACATGGCCTAAGAATCGCATTTGTCTTGTTCTAATTGTGTTCAGAAGTTCTCTTTTCATTTTTAGTTTTAAGACTTCGTCTTCGTTTTCTTTTCCTTCTATCCAATTCTACCTATTCTATATATCCACATTTCAAAGGCTTCAATTCTCTGTTCTGTTTTCTTGTCTAATGTCCATATTTCAGCACCATATAGGAATATTGAGAAGATGTAACATTTTGCTATTCTTAGTTTTAGCTCTGGTGTTATTTGTTTTGATGTTAGTATGTCCTTCATGACATTAAAATTACTTTTTGCCATTCCTATTCTTTTGTTTATTTCAGTTGTACATTTTCCATCACTGGTTATAGTATGTCCAAGGTAGTTATAGTTCTGAACTGTCTCAAGGTCTACTCCTTCAATGTTGATATCCACTTGTGGGTTTTGAGTATTTTCTTTGTTTATGATCATAGTTTTAGTCTTTTTGATATTCATATCTAGTCCATATTTTTTGCTTGTCGTGTTTATTTCATTAAGTAATTGTTGTAGGTCTTTAGGATTTTCTGCTAGTAGTACAGTATCGTCAACATATCTTAGGTTATTGATTATCTTTCCATTAATTTATAGGCCTGGCATCTCTATGATGTTTTTAAAGATTTGCTCAGTGTATAGATTGAACAAGCTTGGTGATAGGATGCATCCTTGTCTTACTCCTCTTTTTATATCAATGGGTGTAGAGAACTCTTTGTTATATTTTATTATTGCTGTTTGCTCCCAGTATAGATTGCATATTAGTCGTTTACCATGTCATCTAGATGTATCTCTTTTAGGCATTCTAAAAGTTGTTTGTGGTGTACTCTATCAAAAGCTTTGGTGTAGTCTATGAAGCAGGCATATATTGGTTTGTTTACTTCTGTGTATTTTTCGATTAACTGGGGTTAAACAAGGATGTATTTTATCGCCCTTGTTATTTGGAATTGTTATGGACTTCATAATGAAGAAATGCTGCACTGGTAATAAAGACATCGAATGGATACAAGGAGACCATTTGGAGGACCTCGACTTTGCTGATGACATAGTTCTCATCAGCAGTCAGATAAAAACGATGCAGGAAAACACAAATGAACTATCATCAATAGCCAGCAAAATTGGGCTTGAGGTCAATCATGAAAAGACTAAAGTCATGAAAAGTTTAATTCCAACAAGTGACAAAATATACATGGAAAACAAACCAGTAGAAGAGATCGATCACTTTATCTATCTTGGAAGTCACATTGATCGAGAAGGGGATACGAGCAAAGAAATTAGAATCAGAATGGCTAAAGCAGCAATGTCTTTCAGAAGCCTTGAAAAGTTGTGGAAATCAAAACTCATCAGCAAAAAACACAAAACTTAGGCTATTCAAATCAAATGTACTATCAATCCTTACGTATGCGTGTGAAAGCTGGAAAACAACAAGAGATATAGAAACAAAGTTGAACGCATTCGAAAATAAATGTCTAAGGAAAATACTTGGTATAGAATGGAACGAATTCAAAACAAACGAGGAAATTAGAGAAATCGCCAATCAACCACTAATATCTTCAGTAATAAAGAAAAGACGATGGTCATACGTTGGACATGTGATGAAAAGAGATAATAATCGAATAGCAAAGCAAGCTCTCATATGGGAAACAACAGGTAAAAGAAAAAGAGGAAGACCCAGGGAGACACTGAGAAGAACATTGATGAGAGAGGCAAGAGCAGCAGGAATCAGCTCCCTCAATGAGATCGAACTGCTTGCACAGAACAGAGACAGATGGCGAGATTTGATAAAATATCTTTAAAAGAAAACTGCTAGAACAAAAAATTCATATAGGAGAAGGTGTATCTTGGTCTACGCCCTATGGGCTGGTTACGGCTCGAAAGGTCAATAGATAGATAGATTTTTCTATTAATGTTCTCATGCAGAATATGGCATCTTTTGTCCCGCTATTTTTCCTAAATCCAAATTGCTGCTCATCTAATTCAGTATTGATTTTATTCTGAATCCTTCCTTGTATAACTTTTAGCAAGACTTTTGTAACATGGCTCATTAGGCTTATTGTTCTAAAGTCACTGCATTCAACTGCACCATTCTTTTTAGGCAATGCAATGAAAGTTGATGTTTTTAGTTCATTTGGTATGTATCCTGTGTGGTATATGTCGTTGCATATGTCTGTAATCACTTCAATGCCAAAATCTTCAAGTGCCTGTATCATCTCTATCTGTATGCTTTCAGGTCCTGCTGCTTTTCCCCTTTTCATTGTTTTTATAGCTTTTTCCACCTCAGATTTTAAGATTTTATAGCCTGATGTACATTTTATAACTGGTTTCTTGTCCCTTTGATCATGAAATAGTTCTATTATATATTCCTGCCATCTGTCTATGATATCCTTATTGTCTGTTAGCATTTTTCCTTTTTTGTCTGCAATGCATCCACCTTCTGTGGCTTTTTTTATTTTTATTAGTCATTCTCTTTATTTCTGTGTGCATTCCTCTTAGGTCTTGTTTGCTTTCCATAGTTTCTATTTCTATACATTTTTGGCTGAGCCAGTCTTCTTTTGCCTTTTTGCACATTTTGCGTATCTCATTATCTATTTTATTGTATTGGGCAGTGTTCTTCGCTTGTCTCCTTTCTTCCATTTTTTCTAAGATGGTGTTAGTTATCCATTTTTGTTTTTTGTTCTTTTCTCTTTTGGGTAAGGTGTCGCAGGCTTTTTGTATGCTTTTCTTTATGCATTGCCATTTGGTTGTTACTTTTTCATCAGGATTTTCTCTTCTGTATTGTTCAATTCCTTCCTCTAGCAGCTTCTGGTATGTGTTCTTTACTTGTATTGTATAGGTATCTTTAATATTTTTTTGATTTAAAGCTGTTATATCGAGTGGATTTGTTGATGAATTAGATTTTTGCTTGTTTCTCTTTAGTTTGATTTTCATTTTAATCATTACAGGATTGTGATCAGAATTAATATCTGCTCCTGGGTAGGTTTTGGCTTTCTTTACACTGTTACGGAACCTTTCTTTTATCATTATGTAATCTATTTGATTCCTCTTCCTATCTCCAGGGCTTTTCCATGTGTATAGTTTCCTTTTCTCTTGCTCAAAGTAGGTGTTACATATTATCAGCCTGTTTTCTTCACAGAATTGTATTAATCTTTCTCCTCTGTCATTTCTTTTTCCTAAACCATGATTTCCTATAATTGTCTTATATCTACCTTTTCCTACTTTAGCGTTCATGTCACCCATTACAATCAAGATGTCTGAAGATTTCACTTGCTTCATAACTTTATTTAGGTCTTCATAGTATGCCTCTATTTGTTCATCTGTGTAGTCTTGAGTGGGTGCATATGTCTGTATTATTGCTATGTCGAATGGTTTTGCTTTCAACTTGAGTAGTATAATCCTATCACTGTATGTCCAGTGGGTACTTATATATTTTTGTAGCTCTCTTTTTATCAGTATTCCTACCCCCCTTTGATGTTCTGTTGTGTTTCCTGAGTATATAAATGTATATTTTTCATCTTCAATGTACCCACATTCTTTCCATCTAGTCTCTGATATGTCTAAAATATCTATATTTATTCGTTCTGCTTCTTGAATCAGATTTTCCAATTTCCCTTGTTGATATAGTCCTAACATTCCAAGTACTTATTTTAAGATCTTTCCTCCGACATAAGTTCGAATTTCTCCGACTCTCCATGGCTTCCTCTGGACTAGTACGTGATGAGGCTCCAATCTCTTTCACAGTGGTCAGCCATGTTCGTCTTTCGTGTTCTGAACATACCTCTTGTGTACCACACACTTTGCTGTTTTCACTTTCTGGGCCGTTGATCATTCTTGATTCCTCCGCCTCCATCCACCGTCACAGACTTTTCACATACGGGTTGAACATACCCGGTTTGCCGGCGACATTTTGTCGAACCATGTGCTTGCCTATTGAACCGCGAACACACAACACAAAGAAGAATAAATCATACTCCACTTAAATATCGGCAATCACAGTCCATCCCCACATCAGAAGTAAAACATACACCAAACGGGAGAATAGCAACACATAATTTCACAACTAGACTGTCGCGTAAATCATTTAAATATATCAGCAAAGTACAATATATATATAATATATATATATAAATATATATTTATATAATATTATATATATATATATTTATATAATATTATATATATATATATATATATAGTAAAAGTAAGTAAAGTACCCCCCGTCACGCCAAGTGGCGTATAGGGAAATATGGTGTTAGTGACCCTATATTTTACAGACCTTCAGCACATGATTTTTTGGGGTAATGTGGTCAGTATTACGCCCGTGCTGCTTTTACTTTCCCAGAAAAAATCCGGTACCCATTTAAGGCTGGGTGAACCCGGAGCCGTCGGTTGGGATCGAACCCTACCCCTTGTCCGTAGTAGTCCAGTTCACTAACCACTGAGCTATCACGGCTCCTACTAATTTTTAGGGAATTAGTAAAACCCAGGTGTCCTCGCCAGGATTTATATATATATATATATATATATATATTACTATATATATATATAAGTAAAGTACCCCCGTCACGCCAAGTGGTGTATAGGGAAATAAGGTGTTAGTGACCCTATATTTTATAGACCTTCAGCACATGAGTTTTGGTTAATGTGGTCAGTATTACTCCTGTGCTGCTTTACTTTCCCAGAATAAAAATCTGGTACCCATTTAAAGCTGGGTGAACCCGGAAGCCGTCGGTTGGGATCGAACCCTACCCCTTGTCCTTTGTAGTCCAGTTCACTAACCACTGAGCTATCGCGGCTCCATCAATTTACTTTGACGAGAAATTTCCCCTATTGTCGGCAGACATCAAGCAACCCTTTGTGACCCGGAAAACAGCAAATAATGCTATGAGGTAACCGAACATATTTACAGCGACCATACCGATAGTCACTATAACACATCCAGTCTATAAGGTGAAACTCAACCTGAGCCAGAAATTTTGAGTCCCCATGTTTTGCCTGGTGTGAACACATGGAAGTTGTCAAAAGTTCAGCAAAATTACTATTTTTAGAGCACCAAATGTTACATTTAAGTGCTAATCATTTTTACTACTGTATCATAACTGGGAGAGTTACAGATAGGTATTGTAATCTAGAGTTAAATAAATTGGTCTGACAGTTTATCATATATCGACAATGGCAGAAGGAGAGAATTCTGGCGATGTATTACCCATAAGTGTGTGTTGTGTTAACAACATACGAGGATGCATACTGACTTCAGAGATCATAGAGTCACACTCTAGAAAATCTACATTATTAAGAAGGGTAAAACAGAGGAAGTATAGTAATCCCACTTCCAAGTGTTCTATATGCTTAGTCCTGTGATTTTAAACTACTGCACATGGCTTTTACATGATACAGGACTACCTTTCTGCAGATAACTCTCAGGATACATAGTTTCTTGCTATCAGCTAAAATAATCTGTGTTGTTACATCAATGTGGTTACCAGGGCCCCCACGGTGAGGGGAGAAAAGAATAGAGCCACTGTTACCTGCCACCATGTCATAAATAGCAAAAGAAGGAGGTTTAGAATTGTCACCTGTGCAGTTGAGTAAGACATGATAACAGCGACATTTGTCAACAGAATTTAGCTGCGCATTTTGGGAAATGCTGTGACAAGTGGTGAAGTGGTACAGAGAATTCCAGACTGTAATGAAATTGGTTCCATGAATAGAATAGTCTGCATATATAGCTCTGTCTATAAATCTAATTCAAGCATTGAATGACTAATCAACTCCACCTATTTGTCCAGTTGTAACAGTTTTTCTTGATGATTTTGATCAGCTTATCTCACGACTATACTGCATTGTTATGTAAATAGATGTAAAAAGTGGAGAGGTTTTGTTGTTTCAACAAAATCACTGACATAGAATTATGGAAATGTATCAGTCAAATACCTGTGAATAAAGAGATACACCGAAGACGATGACGCTGCATAGGATACACACTGTGGAAACCAACTGAGAATATTACACAACAGGCCCTTTTTTGGAATCCCCAAGGAAAAAGACAAAGAGGGAAACCAAAATATTTTTGGAGAAGACAGATGGAATTAGAGATGAAGATGATGGTGAAGACATGGAATGATCTTAAAAGAATGGCAAGAAACAGAACGACTTGGAAAGTGTTTGTTGAAGACCTAAGCTCCACAGGAAGCTGAAAGGTAGAAGAAGGTTTTGATATTTTGGCTGCTGACTTTTGTCAGCTTGAGTCCAAGAAGAAAATACTTAATCTGGTCCACTAATGACTTTCATTGTCCTTTTATTTATCTCCTCTGGTATGAACATGGGAGATACGCCTTAGAAGTCAATCAGGTCCTCCAGCAGTATATATTTGAAAGCATTTTTGTTGGAACACTATGTTAGTTTTATTTGTGAAGTGTAAACATAGCATCTTTTGTTCATATATTCACATGTCGCAGATGTTTAGTAATATAGTTTTGGTGTATTTATGGTGAAGTGATTAGAATGTTGGAAATATTATCCAGTGATCCTGTTTCATTTCCAGTCTAAAATCTCAAATCAATTCATGTTTTGGAAAAAGTGGAAAAACCTAGCTCACAGTTAGAAAAAATATCAGCAGTTAGTCATTACGTCATCTTTATTGCACATTGGATAAAGTCTAAAGTGTTCAAATGTCTTCAACTATTCTTTCTTTTCTTTCCTGCATTCACCTGATGACTACTAAAGGAATGAATAATCCTCTTCATCATTTGCCCTTATAAAAGGATATTAAGTAAGTGTGGATGTGTTGTGGTGTGGATTGCAGTAAGGCTATGGTATTTACACCTTTCAGCCAGCACATTCGACTTCATCTTGGCATTTTTGGGTACCAGGTTGCCTTTAACTCTCAAACTCTATTCACGTGGCCAGGCGGGTTAGTCTGATTGTTTCAAAGGTCACCATGAAGAGCTGGAGTTGGATCTGTATAGTTCTGGTTCACTGATTCTGGTACAAGCAGTCAGCTATGAGTCACTGACTGCTTTCCACTCTAGTGTTAACAGGTGCCTTGTTGCTCTTCCCCTCTCCCCTTTTAGTATATGTTTCAGTGTTTTATGACTGATGACTGGCAACATTAACTCTTTGCAGGTTTACTAGCTTTCTTTGACTTCCAATACAGCATTATTGTCTTGCCACGACCCTTTTTTACTTATAGCTATTTAATTCTGGTTATCATCATTGAGTGCAGTCTCCGCATTAAAGGTTGGCTACCATAGCACGCCATTCCGCTGTCTCTTGCTTTGATGGTGCAGATTGTCATAGGTTGACTTATCCATCTTTTGATGTTACTCGTCCATGTTTCTTGGTCTGCCTCGTTTACCTTGTATTTTCCCTTCCAATATTACTTTTATTAGGCTGTTGTGTCTTTTCATTCTGGTAATGATCACAGATTTGCACAGATGTTAACAATAAGTAATGGAATTGGTCTGATCATGATTGTAAATTCACACAGAAATTAACAATAAGGAATGACATTGATCTGGTCGTAGTTGCAGATTCACACAGATATTAACAAGGAGGAATGGCATTGATCTGGTCACAGTCACAGATTCACATAGATATTAACAATAAGGAACGACATTGATTTGGTCATAGTTGCAGATTCACACAGATATTAACAATAAGGAATGGCATTGATCTGGTCATAGTTGCAGATTCACACATATTAACAATAAGGAATGTCATTGATCTGGTCATAGTTGCAGATTCACACATACATTAACAATAAGGAACGACTTTGATCTGGTAACCTTTAAATTCTGTAACTTATTACTGTAAAGTTAAAGCACTTCATACTCTCTAAGATACTATATAATTGAAAGACTACCTTTAATTTTTAAAATCTTTTTTTTTCCAGAATGAAAAAGCGGACATAAAACAGAAATGGGCATCCAGGCTTCTGGCAAAGTTGCGTAAGGATATCACCCAGGAGTGTCGAGAAGATTTTGTGCTCAGCATAACTCGCAAGCGAAATCCAATTTGTGTTCTGAGCAACCCAGACCAGAAGGGAAAAATGAGGCGCATTGACTGTCTACGACAAGCAGACAAAGTTTGGAGACTGGACCTTGTTATGGTCATCTTATTCAAGGCAATCCCTTTGGAATCTACTGATGGAGAAAGACTAGAAAAATCTCCCGACTGCTTGCATCCAAATCTTTGTGTGAACCCACACCATATAAGTGTGTCAGTCAGAGAGCTTGATCTTTATCTAGCAAACTTCATACACAGTTATGGTGAGTTTCATGTTCATTAGTTCTTCTTTTCCTTTTCTTTCGCAATTGCTTTTCAGCATCAAGGTTGTGATCTATTACTGCCACATAAACCAAGAATGTTGGGACAGTTTAGTCCTGGAATAGCTAAGGCATGGCGATAAGAAGTTACATCATCGACCGCAGGTGAGCTACACCAGGTGTTTACAATACTGACAGTTCAAACAATGAATTTCACAGCTCGACCTATCTTTGTCACCTATTATCAGTTTCTAATCCGCTCCTTCCCGCCATAATCACGCCATACCAAACAGTTTCTACGTGAGCCTATAAAAGGCTGTTGCAATTAATAGCCACTTTAGATGACTGAAGAGGACATCAACGTGCTGGGTTAAAACTAAGACAAAATTAAGTATACCATGCTAGTGAAGACTATATGAACAGAAGTGTTGCATAAAGCAAGTGTTGTTCTTTGGTGCCGAATATATATTGTAACCTTTAGAGTCATTGCAGCAGGAGGTCGATGCCTGGGAATCATGACCTAGGCAGGCCCATCTCTCGTAGTGTCAAGAAGCTAAAGGGCTGAAACACTTACCTGATGGGGGATCTCCTTCTGAAGATCAGATTGCCTCCTGCTGCGAAGCTCTGTATAAAGAGTTTCTTATTATTCATTATTTGATCTCTTCTACAGTGACTTTGCAAGGTGTTTTTAATATTTCTCTCAGTCTATGTTTCTTTAAGAATTTAACTATATATGTTTCTTTAGCTGTTTCTGTCTCGTTACATGTGCAGAGAATTTAATTTCTTGCTTCTTTATTTATTTTACTGTAGGGTAACCCCTAACTTGACTTTTTAGACATTACTTCTAATTTTGTTTCTCAGAATGACTTTTCTATCTGTCTGTCTATCTCTCGTTCGTCTGAAGTATTGTCTATATCAGCAATGTTGGTTCCTATATAAATTTCACTGTGTTTTGTAATTATGCAGCGGCCCATATAGTTTTGTCTGTAGTGTTGTATCTACGGGCCAATGGATTTTCCTCAGTCTATATATTCAGTACAGTCTTGAAGTATATGTTCAGCAGTCTGGGGCACCTGTCCACATGTACATACATTTGAGGTGCTGATCTTGAATTTTTTTATATGTGTGACTGGAGTTGATTGTGCCCTGTTCTGAGGCAAATAATGATAACTTATTCCCGTCTATTCATATTATGAAAGGCATCCTGATTTTGGGCTTGTGGTCTTTTGATTGATTTGATTATCTGTTTCTTATGATGGTACATAACCGGTACATCTGGTTGTATGCCTGTTGTGCCATATTTTTTGCCAGCTGATCTGCTCTCTCGTTTCCTGGTATTCCACAGTGATATTGGATCCACTGCAGGGTTACCTTATTGTACTTGCAGAGTTCAGTCAATAGGGTCTGCAGGTTGGGCAGTTTTCTGGAATGTAGCGCCTGGAGTGAATATCTTGCCTCTGTCAAAAACACTACATTCTGTGGGCTGATTACTGTTGAGAAAACTGCTGAGTTTACTGTTGCCAACTTTATTGTTTGGATTTTTGCTTTGTAATTTTGACAATATTTCCCTGTTGCCATTTTGTTCATAAAACTGACTTTTATCACGCATTTTCTTTTTGGGTGCCATTTATCTTATTGATTGCTCTATAAATTAGCATCTAAGCATGACATAGATGGCATAATAATGGTATAAAAGTAAAGTAAAGAGCACCATCACGCTAAGTGACTTATAGGGAATATAGTGTTAGTGACCATAATTTTTACAGACCTTCGGCACATGATTTTTTAGGTAATGTGGTTGGTATTATGCCCGTGCCGTTTTACTTTCCCAGAAAAAATCCAGTACATATTTAAGGCTGGGTAAATCCAGAAGCCGTCTATCAGGATCGAACCCGGCCTCTTGTCCTTTGTAGTCCAGTTCACTAACCACTGAGCTATTGCGGCTCCCATAATAATGGTATGGGGAGCATTTATCTTATTGATATGCTCTATAAATCAGCATCTATGTCTGACATAAATGGTATAATAATGGTATGGGGTGCATTTATCTTATTGATATGCTCTATAAATCAACATCTAAGTCTGACATAAATGGTATAATAATGGTATGGGGAGCATTTATCTTATTGATATGCTCTATAAATCAATATCTAAGTCTGACATAAATGGTACAATAATGGTATGGGGAGCATTTATCTTATTGATATACTCTATAAATCAGCATCTAAGTCTGACATAAATGGCATAATAATGGTGTGGGGGGTATTTATCTTATTGATATGCTCTATAAATCAGCATCTAAGTCTGACATAAATGGTATAGTAATGGTATAGGAGGGACATTTATCCTATTGGTATGCTCTACAAATTAGCCTCTATGTCTGACATAAATGGTATAGTAATGGTATGGGAAGGACATTTATCTTATTAGTATGCTCTATAAATTAGCATCTAAGTCTGACATAAATAGTATAATAATGGTATGAAGATTGTGTTCAAGAGTGCTCTTTTTTTTACTTCTATTGTGATTTTGTTTGGTAAGTTAGGACAATAAATGTGAAATGCTTCACAGCAACTTGAGTTTGTTTCCAAAAAAGACTAGTGTGAAAATGCTCAATTAGCCCAAGGCAAAAAGAGAGCTCCTAAAAAAAACTTCTGGAAAAAAATAAGTGAAATTTTTTGAGTACACCTTTCATGAGAAGAGGAAAGTTGAAATATTTGGTTACAACTGGCAAAATGCAAGGAAAGAGAGAAGACATTAGATAGGTTTGTGTCATGGCATGGTGAACACCCAACTACAGAGTTGGTTATTTGGTTATGGAAGGACCTGGTATCACTGCAAATGAATTAAAATCCATAATTGCTCAACTGCCCGTGCCAGGGTAATCATCCAAATCTCATCTCCCAAACAAAGAAAGGTAACCGTAGTCCCCATCATATCAGTCTCAGCACACGGCAAAAGACATAAGGCGAAACCGCGCAGAAAGTGAACACAGCCAGCTGCTCCCTGTCGTACTATATCATCATTCATCGTAAACAATTGGAATATAGAAACACGATCAAAACAGATGAGACACACAGCTCACGGTGTGCACAGCATTGATATCATGTACTGTGGAAAGGGAATTGTAGAAGGATATAATCGCCTACACCAGCAAGTATGGCACATGATGATGATGAGTCTGTTTCCACTGCATATTTGTTGTTATATGCCACTAACTGCCAAGCTTGTTCATAAGCTAGAGATCTTTATTTTTAATTCACTATTTACTGCAAACAAAGAAAATGTATGTTCTAGGAAAAAAAAGCCTTAAGATGTAATAAGAATGTCTCAAAGATAAGAACGTTATACTAGCACAATATTTACATGCATAAAAACACAATGCTTTGTTGAAGATTAAACTAGAGGACATGATTGAAGACTTATGCATGCTAGAGCTGAAAAACAAGAGATAGAAAATAAATTAAATGCACTTGAAAATAAATTCTTCATGAAAATACTTTGTATATTATGAAATGAATTCAAGATAAGTGCAGAAATAAGGGTAGTGGCATTGCATCCAACATTCATATATCAGGAGAAGTAGGTGGACATATATTGGCCATGTGATAAAAAGAGGCAACAAGAGAATATCAAGTGAGAAACGGAGGGAAAAAGAAAAGCAGGCAGGTCTAGAGAAACACTAACAAGAACACTAAGGTATGAAGCAACAACAATGGATATCAACTCCGTTGAGTTGAGAGGCTTGCACAGAACAAGAAACATATGTCAAGATACAGCACGTGTCCTGTGCAAAGTCTGGACACGTAATTGCAAAGATTGTTGAACATGATGAATCTAGAGTTTCTGCCCTATGTGCCATTGTCAACTCAAAAGAACAACAGATAGATGATTGAAGACAAGCTGGCATGTAAATAACATTATAGATGGAAGCGTAATGTCAAGAGATGAACACATCTGTCAGGATATACCTCCAATGCTAGATTAATAGTGTGATAGCCTTACATTAGTATACCACAATATTTGAAGATGAGGGGGCTTGATTCTTGGTATTATTTTTCTTAATTGATAAACCAGGTCTAATTTGCACAGGAAGGATAAAATATAGGACAACATAAAGAAATTATGATACACCTTTGTCATTGGAATGACGCGATTCTTTCTTTTCCTTCTTCTTCTCCTCATTCTGGTATTGAAAGAAAGTAAAGAACAGAAGCTATTTTACAACCTAATAAAGGCCATTTCAAGGGCTTTTTACGTGTAGAAAGTTTGGAAATCTGTAAATGCAGGGGGCGCCTATTCAGGAAAAGTCAATTACTATTCGATTGTCAATCAGTGCGTAAATAAAGGAAGACAATTTTTATTCTTTTATCTGGATTTTCAGCTAAGATTGTCATGTTCCATTAGGGGATGCTCATGACTTTTATTTTTTCCTGGTGAGTTCCCCAACATGTCACTGAAAGATAGAAGCTTTCAATATGTTCAAATGCTATGGACTAATTATAGTGACACCTAACAGAAAAGAAAATATGTTCCTTACTTTGCTCTTCAAGACAACCCATATGACTATGGGGCAGGTATATATGCTACTCTTCATTTCACTTTTGTTCCTGTTGGTAATTTCAAACATTGTTGCCAGTTTCATTAATAGACTTCACTGTGGTCCACACTTTCTCCAAAGAGCTGAAGATCTTGTCCTTCATAGTGATCTCAATATGCCAGAATTTGTCTTGTACTGAATTATACAAGATTGACAGAACATTTTCTGTTGATTGTTCACAGGGATAAAGATCATTATCTCCTTTTTTGAATTTCTGAAACGTGTGTTGTTGAATTTTGTTGTATCAAGATATCAGTCTAAATATAACCATTTGACCTACTGTTCATAAAATTGATGTTTTGTTGAAAAGCTTTTTAATTATGTGATTTGTCTATTTAATTCCTCAACAATGTTGTTAATCTTATTATGCATGGAATCGACTAATATCTGCCTGTACAGCAACGGACACCTCACATGGTAGATGTACAACAGAGGTGAGATGCAGAATAGCTCAGGCAAAAGCAGCTTTCCAAAAAATGAGGAAGATACTGTGCAATCCATTTTTGACAATAGAAACAAGAAAAAAAAAGAGTTCTTTAATGTTATGTAGAGCCAGGCTTAACATACGGATGTGAATCACGAACAATAGGACAACAGACAAGAAGATCACTTGAGGCTGTAGAAATGTAGTTTGACAGAAGAATATTGAGAATACCATGGACAGCTAAGAAGAATAATGAAAACGTTTCGAAAGAGGCCAAATCAAAAAGAGCTAATTTTCAATATCAGGAAGAAACAATCATCATTTTTTGGCCATGTAATGAGAAGGGAACAGCTGGAATATATTGTAACACCTGGAAAAATTACCTGGAAAAATTAAGGGGCAAAGAGAAAAGATACCAGCCAGCTTAAGAGAATGGCTTGGCAGAAGGTCAGTATCGGAAATGATAATTAACTGTCGAGATTGAAAGTTGTGGAGATTCTGCCAGTGTGTACTGGGAGCAAAACAAATATTCAAGCAAAATTCAGTCTCTGAAAAAGACTACAGGCTTTACGGGGTTTTGCCAAAGATTAAAATTTGGGAACAAACAATCAAACAATCTTGGTGTACACCATGAGACCATCAACATGCTCACCTATCAGGGAAGGATCCTATGAATGCACCAGGTCTGATTGTGAATGAATATATTTAATATTCATGTGTTGCAACACATTTTGTTTCTTGAGCTTCATTTATTGAATAGGCAGGAGTGTGAGAATAAGCAAAAATCATATTTTTCTTTATTTTGTTTTCATTTCTTTATATTTTTTTAGTGCCAGATCTTCATAGTGAATATATTGATCTGTCAATGAATGGTGACCCAGATATGAAAGGTGAGTTACTGTCACGTTTTGTATGAACATCTGTTGTAGATATATGTCTGGTATTGTAATAAATTGGATTGAATTTTTAAAAATAGTATTACTATTGTGGAAACATGTGTAACAAGCAAATTATTTATACTGATAATGGATATTAATAATGCATTAGCTTATGGAGCTAAACGGCAACAACTGGCACTAATAGATCTGTTTAGTCACATGACATCACAGCAAGATTTAGCTTTACAAATACTTTTGTTAAAATATTGTTATGAGTACTATAATAAAATATGTTTTTAAAAATGAAGATGGAGATGGCGACCAAGATGGCGGGTGTTTTATATTCGGAGTGTAGATTGTGTGATTAAAGTGATTTAATATATTGTGTTTCCAACGGGATATAATTTTTGAAAAGTTTGTGTAAAGTTTCTACCAAGGAGGAGGATAAGAACTGATAAGTACTTTTTTTTTATTATGTAACCAACTAAAGTTTTATATTTAGACCGTAAAAGATCGCATGTGAGACCTTAGCGAACAAACATGTGGGGGGAACATCAGTCGGGCTAAACCCCCAACGTGTGTTTTTCTTAAGTTAAGCCCTTAACTTACGACTGACTCAGCAGGTCGGTAAGGGATAAATGTTTTACGCTCAGAGAAATACTCAGAAGATGGAGATTAAAGTAGCAACGATAAATATATGCGGGATAAAAAATAAAGAGCAAAAGACCGCAAATTATATCTCTCATCGACACTGAAAGGCAGATGAGGAAGGAAAGAAGAAAAATGAAAAAAAAAATACAAATCTTATCAAAGATGGCATTGTCTTTCTTTTCCCAAGAGGAAAGATTTCCCAATTAGATAAATTCTGCTAGTGTTTGATGTGTCCAGTTAAAGAGAATTTGATTATTATGTCACATGATGTATGTGATCACACAGTGTCAGACATGGGCAGAAAGGCACAACCATAAAATAACAACATGCAAATATTGTAAACAAAACCAGAAGAGAGAGAATTTGGAAATGAAGCCTTGAAAAAATGGTGGGTATAATCAGCTATTGGCTATATTTAATAACAAAGAATAAAATGGTTTGGACATCTAAACTACCTGGCTACAGATCCAAGGGGAAGCCCAGAAAGAGATATGGAAATAAAATATGGATTCAAAGCAACATTAGGTAAATTTAACATGACAACAATTCAAGGTACACAAGTAGCGAAGGCCAGAAAATTACACATTCCTCCTCTCTGGACCTCACATGGCACAAGCAGTAAGATGAAAGAAAGAAAGAGCGAGAGAGAGAAAGAAAGAAGGAAGAATATTTCTGCTTTTTAGTTTTATCAGTTTAGTTATTCTATCGTGCTTTTTTTTTGCTTCTACTGTTTTCTGTATAACAGATTTGCTGTATTCTCTGAGTGTGAGATTCTATTGATTGTTTCATCACCTTATGTTTTGAATTACTCAGCATTTTCATATTTTAATGTTTCTGTATTTTTTTTTCTTGTAGTGCCTGGAAATATCCACTCAGGAGTATCTGGTAATGACAGCATTATGGCAACTGGTGTATTCTCAGCCTCAGAACTGCTGCGTGTAACACGAAGTGAGTTTGTTTTGTTGTTCCCCAATTTCAAAGCAATTTTCCTAGAGTCTACACATTTGTAGATGAATGAAGTAAAAAGGTAAAGATTCTCTCCACGCCTTGCAATCCATATGGAGAATATGGTTTTAGTGACCATGTTTTTCCATAACCACGGCACGTTTTTGGATGATATAGTTGGTACCACATCAGGCTACCTTACTTCCCAGACAAATCTCTGGTACCCACATGTAGGGGCAGGGTGAACTCCGGAGCCTTGTAGGTCTGAAAAAAAATCTGCCATTTCTGAGGATTGAATCCGGGCCCTTCTGATCAGGAAGTGAGCACCCTAACCACTCAGCCATGAAGCTTTGATTGAAGTGATGCAACATAAATCTTCTTTTGGGTCAGGCTTTATTAACTGGTGTTAAAAACAAGATTCAAGCTCTGGAAGAAAGTTGGAAACAAAGAAAATGCTTTTTTCAAACTGTCATAGTCGCTCGTGGGGCAAAAGTAAGTACTGAGGTCAGATTAACTGTCATTTTCTGCAATGATATGCAGTTGGTTGATGCCAAGCTCTTATCTACCTAGTTATTCCCTTGAATCCACTAGCATGTTGAGTTCAGGATATATTTAATTAAAAGAGCTGTCCTTGAAACCATAATTATCAACTAAGCACCCTGGAAGTTATGTGATAAATGTGTTTTGATTTATTTAAGTTATTAGGCACGGTGTGAATCATACATAATGTTGCTGATAATATTTTGAGGTTATATTTAGAGCATTGTGCACAGCCTTTTGATTCAATCAAAATGGGACAACTTAGTTCTAATCCTATAAATATAAATGTGTGAAGATGAACCTGCAGCTTGCTTCTCATTGTGAAATGATGTTTTCTGGGATTGCTTCCATTGTGACATCATAAGAAAGTTTGAATGTATTTGTTTATTAACCTTATGTGTTGGTCAGGTTTTACCTAATTGTTACATATGTAAAGAGATTTGTAAAATGTAGGAGCATGTAGTGAGGTGTAATGTACACTCCTCCAAAGTATGGTGACAGCTTTACTAAAAAGGAACATAACAAAATACTGACATTTCGGCCTACATGTGGCATTCTTCAGAAAACTAGAACAACACAAACAGACAATGAAACTAAGATAAACTCTACTACATTTAGAATGAGAGGAACAGGTAAATTAAGGAGAAATAAAAAGCGGGATAGGAGATGAAATGATAAACAAAAGGGAGATTTACTTCATAAAGGAGGGTAACAATTAAATAAATGTAAAAATTAGTAAACTAAAACATATATAAAATTAAACCAAGACTTATTTGAGGCGTGATCCAAAAGCTTCCAGTGAGTAGATGGCTGTGAGTCAAACATGATGAGACATGATAGAGGAAGGGGGAAAAAAATAATCTATAATGTGATTAGATGAGAAGACAGATGAGATTGGAAGGTGATAGAATGAAGTGTGAAAGACAATCAAGAATGACACAAGTACCAGTCTATGATAGAGAAGTGTGTACTAGCACACGAGCAAACAAAACCAGCTGTGACTCTGGCAACAAGGGGATAAATGAGGCGTAATAGGGGGATTATGGACTGGCGTAAACATGGGGTGTGATATGTGAGGAGGTATAGGATGGTAGTCCCTGACAGGAATAGTATAATAGCAGCTATGTGAAAATGGAATTTAAAAAAAAAGAAGGGAGAGTAAGGTAGGACTGGAATATAATGGAAGTCATGGTTCCTGGAAAATGAGATAGGGACAGACTAAGAAGAAGGCAATTTCAAGACATCAAAGAAACCTTGAACATGACAACAGAAGAGGTGGGAGATCCAGATAGAGACAGAGATTCTTTAGGATGGGCTTAACATTCTGTTAAAGTCAGACAACTTGATGATAATTGATCTTATCTTATTACATAAAATAGTAATTACAACATCTTTCTTCTTCTTCTTTCCTTCCTCATCTGCCTTTCAGCATTGAGGGGAGATATAATTTGCGGTCTTTTGCTCTTCTGTTCGCCTCTGCTGCTGTTATGTTTCCTAGTGCTTCTAATATTCCATCGATCCATCTTTTTCGTGGTCGACCCTTGGGTTTGGTGTTCTCACAACATTTGTTGAAGGCTCGTTGTGTTTTGATCTTTCTGCCTTGTCACTTGGCCAAACCATTTTACCTGTTGTTTCCTTATATATTTTATGGCGGGGGCTATTCCTAGCTTTTTTCTCAGTTCGTGATTTCTGATCTTATCTCTCAGGCTGTTTCCTGTCATTCGTCTAACGTATTTCATCTCTGTAGTGGTTATTTTTCTTATTGTTCTTGCATCTAAGGTTCAGGTCTGGCATTGGTAGCACAACGTTGGGATGAAGATTGTATTGTATAGTGCTCATTTTGCCTCTAGAGTTATTTCCTTGTTGGACAATAGTGGTGATAACTGTCCAATGATTTGACAAGCTTTGTTGCATCTTGATTCTATCTCTGCTGTTTGAGAATTATCGTTTGTCATTAAACTTCCTAGGTATTTGAATTCCTCTACTTGTTTTAGTTGCCTGCCTACTATAGTTATGTCGAAGTTCTGACAATTACAACATGACAGCTAAAATATCATTGGTAAAATTACATTTACACGGAAATGTCCATTCCGAATTGTACAAAGTCTGTGACGGTGGATGGGGCGGAAGAGTCAGCAATGACCAACGGCCCAGAAAGCGAAAACAGCAAAGTGTGTGGTACACAAGAGACATGTTCAGGACATGAAAGACGAATGTGGCTGACCACCATGAAAGAGATTGGAATCTCATCATGTACTAGTCCAGAGGAAGCCATAGAGAAGAATTCGAACCTATGTTGAAGAAAAGATCTTAAAATATGCACGTGGAATGTTAGGACTCTATATCAAGAAAGGAAATTGGAAAATCTGATTCAAGAAGCAGAACGAATAAACATAGATATTTTAGGCATATCAGAACAGCCTACTAAATGTAATCCTGGAGGGTAAAATACAAGGTAAAAGAGGCAGAGGCAGATGAAGACTAACATGGACGAGTAACATCAAAAGATGGACAAACCAGCCTATGACAACCTGCACCATCAAAGCAAGAGACAGAGCAGAAACACGCTCCATGGTAGGTCAACCTTTATTGCGGAGATGGCACTTGATGATGATGAAAATTACATTGTGTAGTTTGAGTTTAAAAATATATTGTTGCCTTTACTATAGATTCTTTTCCACTTACGTCTGTTCTTGACACAGCTTCTATAATGATGACCCCAAATGGCACCCACTCACTCCTTCCTCAAGGAAGAATGGAGTCGCCTAACTATTACAACTACAGTCCACAAGATCAAGGGCCACCAACTATGGTCCCAATGCATGCAGTAGCTATGACAAATGGTCAGGCAGCTGCCCTTAGTCCAGCAGGTAAGAAACTGTTTTTATGCTAGGTTTTAATACAAAAGTATTACTAATTGCTCGGTAGATCTGCAATCCCTGCAGATATGAGGATCATTTGATATAGAAGACCATGTCGCAGCTGTTTGTCACTGATACTTTATAGTTCATTTGCTCATTTGTATCTTTCAATGAAGATAAACACTGATTTGCTGGCTGAAATGCCGATGTATGGTGTTCGAAACCCGCAGTAGTCAAAGGATTTTTTCTAGAAGGGGTGAAATAAAAATCCTGAACCTCACACACATGGTGACTACTTTGACCAAGCGGCCTTTATCCCTTTGGTTCTTTCGGAAATGTGACACACACACACACCCCCCCCCCAACCCCCCTACCACATACTCCAGCAGTGGTAATATGTGCCGTAATAATAGTTTTTTTTTTTAATGGCAATAAAATACATGTTTATTCTGTTATGCATTCAAAGTGGTTTGAAGAAGCTGTATCTTAAATTTAAAAAACTTTGTGGTTAAAAATTTAATGTGGATTAACTACTAAAATATCATCCACATATAAGTATTTACTTGAGTTGAAAATTGTACTTTTTGTTTGTGGTATCACACAGAGATGGGTGGTAAAAAACACTACAGGCCCTTTGTGACATCAGATGGCACTGGAATGATCAAGAATCACAAATTGAAACCATGTCCATAATAAATTAACTTTAAAAATGAATAATATGTACTAGACTCGGGACATCATTAACCATCGCCACAGACAAAAATTCCAGGATAAAAATTAAAATGCTACTTTGAGGTAAAAACAAACAGATGTGAACAGTACCTTTTAGATGAACAAGCATGTAATGTCTTTGACAGAGCTTGGAAAATCACAAAGGCCATAGCAACTGCTACAACCCCTTCCTGGGTGTAAGAGCAAACTGTTTGTGCTGATCTTGTGAAACTCGACCATCATCAGAAAATCTGATCAATTCAAAATAAGGTTTTGTTCAAAAACTTAATCATTAATTCATCTGTGCACAGAGGAGTAGACATAATCTTTTAATACAAAGGAAACCTCTCTTGTCAGCTGCTTTACCAAATCACAAACATTTTAACAGTTCACTAAAGTGTGTATATCGGCAGTTATAACAGCTAAATTATGGTTTACTGCTGGATAAACTGAGGACATTTACCTTTCTGATATCAACATATGTTTGTGAATCATGAACAGTCGCAAATAACAGAGGAGAAAAAAATTGATTCAAAACAAAATCTTACAGAAAAATCTTCAAGATACCTTGCATAATGAAAAAGAGCAAAGACATGATAAAAGTTCTAAACATTTATTAGAAAGAACTGGTTCACAAACATCATTCCGTTGAGGAAATTAAAATACAATTGCTATATCAAAAGACACAGTTGGCTGGAAAGAGCAGTAATGGAAGGCATGGTTCCAGGAAGATGAGACAGGGACAGACTAAGAAGAAGATGGTTTCAAGACATCAAAAAGACCTTGAACATAACAACAGAAGAAGTGGGAGATCTGGCTAGAGACAGAAATTCTTTCAGACAGATTGTGGTGAGTGAAACATTCTGCAAAGGACATTCAACCTGATGATAAGATTGTGAAAACTACCTTCCAGCTTTGCCATTTCTATCATGTGGTATTTAATTCGACAGCATCTGAATGATATAACTCTAGAGTGTCCTATATTTGACCAGCTATGAAAGTATGCAACAACAATACTAGTTTCGCATTTTTTGGTTTTTATTTTTCTTTCCACAACACATTTTACATGTCACTTACAACATAAAGATATCATATGCTATTGTAATAAAACAAATGAGCAGTTAAACCTGAACATTTTGATGTTTTAATCTTAATCAAACAATGACAAGTGGCAGATATATAATTTAATTTATCACAACTTGTCACATGCCAAAATTGGTCTGGAAAAAATAATTGTTTAGAGTTTACTTGAGTGCAGAACTTTCTCCTTATGAAATGCGTGTCTTATATATATTTATATTTTGTTATGAGCTTTGCAATAAATTAATTGAATGTTGAAAATTTGAATCAATTTTTATGAACACTCTATCACTATCTTTTAGTTTGAGAGTCTTGAACTTGTAGAAGTGCTTTCTAAAAAATGTGTGAGAGATGTAGTGGTATCTCTAACATGGTGGAGTCATGAGATTAGAAATCCTTGCAGAGTATTTCTCACACAAAAAGGTTAAATTCTTACTTCACAGCAATTTAAATTTTAATGCATATTTAAAGGGACTTGGTGGTCTAGAGGTAAAATGTTGGTTTCTAGACAAGAAGATCCTAAGTTTGAATCCCAATAGAGGAGGTGGGAGTTTTTTACTTTAAAAAAGTGGTTTATTCATGGCTTTAGCTTCCCCCCCCCCCCCCCATCTCTGGGTAATGAGATCTGATGACTAGCCCTCTCAAAGAATGGCAAGAAAAAAAGGGTCTATGTGCATTCTATGCATGTTCAAGAGCTCCTGGCAGTGTTCCAAAAATGGCTGCTACTTGAGAAAAATTGGTAGAAAAGAAATATACCCCAAAATGTCAAAACTCTCAAAGCTAAAAAAAAATTAAAATACTGCTGAAATCATAGTATATATCTGCCTGTATGGCAAGGAACCCTTAAGCACATGGTGGCTGGCGTACAAATTAGGAAAAAGTGATATTCATGCATGATTTAGTCCCTCTGGACTTCACAAGAGATATAAAGAGGGCGTACACAAACAAACAAACAATGCTGATGTTACAAATGAAAAATAAATCATTCTAGTAAGCCTTTTATAGTAACCTTCTGATTCACCTTCTCATTTTTGGATCATATCCATCCTCTACACACAAAACATTCAATTAACACACTCAAAACTCCTCCAAATTGTGATCTGCATTCAGCAAATCTACATGACAAAATATTTCTTTCATAAAAGGTGAGCAACTTAGAAAAGAAACTCTATGCACACAACTTTTCATGTGTCAAGAAAATGAAAAGCAAACATCACAGGCCATCTTAAATGGGCTGGTTTAATGCGGTTCTAACTGTAGTAGCTTAGCAACTTTGTCCAAAAATGTTTCAGATTGTATCCGATCTTCTTTGATGTTCACCACATTATTGGTAGAAATTAGTTTAAAAGAAACTTTCTTGTTTTTTTAAAAAATAACTTTCAGTTCTTGATATATCGATATCTCTCCATTAATGTTTCATTTTGAAGTAAAATTTGAAAATGTCATTCCATTGAATATTAATTGACCTCTGGGATATGAACATCTTTGCAGTTCAGAATTACAACGCTGTGGCATTTTAAATAAATAAAAGTACCAAATGGAAATTAAAGTCATAACTACTACATTTTTTGCATTTGCCAGTTGTGTGAATATTGTTTAATGAAGAAGACTAGTGATTTAAGTGGAGATAAGCACAAAAATCAAATCTACAAAATATTAAGTACTAAACAGGGGTGTGAGTATAGCTGCAGAGAGCATATAAAATAAATGTACAATGGTATGGAGCCGCTAAACTAATAGAAACACAAGACAAACTACATTTCAACAAAAGCCTTCATTAGATATGGGGCAGCGATAGCTCAGTGGTTAATGAACTGGACTACAAAGGACAAGAGGTCAGGTTCAATCCCAACTGATGGTTTCCGGGTTCATCCAGCCTTAAATGGGTACCAGATTTTTTCTGGGGAAGTAGAGCGACACGGGCGTAATACCAACCACATGACCCCAAAAATGATGTGCCGAGGTCTGTAAAAATGATGGTCACTATTCCCTAAATGGCACTTGGTGTGACCGAGATCTTTAGTTTTTTTTTTTTACTTTACTTCATCAGATATAACAAACTATACAAATTAAACATATAAATCCAAGCCAGAAAACACACCACAGTTCTATATGTGTTTTGTTTTCTGGCTTGGTTTCATGTTTTTAATATATTTGGTTTGTTTGTTAAGTCTCATTAAAGCTTTTGCACAAACATTCTAGTTTGAGTTGTCTAACTATTAATTTAGCTGCTCCGTACCATTTTATGTTAATTTTATATAGTGGTTTAAAAAAGGATGAAGAGTTTATGGTAGATATGTTAGCTTGCTTGTGTAACCAAGCGCTCACCAGCAAATGGGTGACTCACAGCTGACTGCTTGTGTCAAATAATAATAAATGAATATTATTATGGAGGGAAACTTCTGAGGCCTCGGTAGCCTAGTTGGGAAAACCACCCGACTGGACTACTGACGTTCGGACAACCCGTGTTCGATTCCCGCTGGGAGCAGTGTGAATTGTACTCGTGGTTGGAAAAAAAAATACCCCCACGGTCGACCCAGCCGTTGGCAGAAATGGGTACCAGGGTATTACCCCGGGAAGGTGAGGAATGTCGCTTCGCATCTGAGTTTCGATGCTTGAGGCGACACTATACAGAAATATCCGAACATTTCTGGATAGGCGGCCTAGCACATATGGGTGTAAACTCGCGTGCTAAGACGCCGGTTCAAGTCTCGTACTTTACCTTTACCTTTACTTCTGAGGCGATAGATTTGGGCTGTCTATTGTTCTTTGTCTTTTTTTTTCTGTTGTTAGATTATTTGTAAGGAAAAGGAAAGAAAAACAAACTAATTTCTTGAAAATTGCCAAAATTTATTTTTAAAAAACACGGCCGGATTCTTACAGCACCCTAGTAATTTTTATAATGTGCATTTCTACCTATCTAACTATTGACCTTTCGACCCATAGCTGGCCCATAGGGCATAGACCCAGATACTCTTTCTCTTATCTAAATTTTTATTCTAGCAGTTTTCAATCTTTGTAAAGATATTTTATTCAAATCTCGCCATTTGTCTCTGTTCTGTGCAAGCAGCTCTATCTCATTGAGGGAGCCGATTAATGTGCATTTGGTGTTTTGAAGAAAAAAAAAATCCAACATCAAAGGAAACAAATCCAGCACCCTAGGGTCACTATTTACAATTATTAGGAAATTGTAAAGAGGGGGGAAATGTTTGTCTGCTGCTAACTGTCACATACTAGGAATTTGTATTTTATGTTCACAAATTTTAGGAAGGTATCGTAATCTGGGGTTAAGACTTAAAACCTCACATTATAGTAGAAGACCTACTGGGTTGTAATGTTGCATGAATCTGGTTGATCATGGAAGAGGTCATCAGTGCCAGCTGATGCCTGGGAATGAGACTTTGTGAATTACACAGGATTTCTCAACCATCATTTATTTGTCTAATTGGCAATTTATTTGGGACACTATTAGGAAATCCTCACAAAAAATTAAAACGGAACCACATGAACTCAATGTCCTCTGTGGATGATGATGTGGAGAGTGTGGAAGGGGAGGATAACCTCAGCAGTTACTATACAAAGGTTCCAGGAGTTCTTGGCCCGCATTCTTCCTGGCAAGGGGAACATATGGAGCCAGGTAAGTGCTGCTGTTTTAAGTTACACACATGTTTTAGTTGAGGTTATTATTAATTAACTAATGTAAAAAAAAAATACTGAAAGAAAAAATTGTATTTAAAAGAAAGGATTAATAAATTAAATTTAGGCAAGGCTAATTGATATAGAAGAAAGTCAAAGTTATGTAGCAGGGTTTATAATGATAACAGATTACGCACAGAAAGAGAAAGAACTGATTGATTCAGTATTGAATCTGAAATTTTAGTTCTTACAGTGTAAAAAAATGTGTGTGTTAAGGTGTCTAGATCTTTATATCACTCTCAGTCTTAAATCTAATATTTACTGGAGGTTGCACCAATTTTGTCAACAAATTGAATGTTCTAAGCTCAATGTATTTTTGAGATTGTGATACTTTATTCTGTAAAACACCTCCCTACATCTTGAAAATGGGGTAATACCTCTAAATTGGACATTGTTTTTCTTATTTTTGCTCTTGGTCATAGACTGTCAGTTCCCATCATACTTTTTGGTGGTGTGTATGAAAACAGTCAAAGCCCTCCATTTTGTTCATTGTGCATCACAAATCAGACCGTCATAGTACTTTATTTTCACCATTCATATGTTTTTTTAAAATATGATTTCCCTACTTACCTCTGGACTCCTTTGCACTGCAGTTGTCACTATGTTTCTGTCCAACTGCCTGCCTATCCTTTTGTGTGCATTTGGTCTTTGCTGTCTTTGCTGAGCTGTTCTTAATTTGGCCAAAATATTCTTAGAATTTCACTCTTAAGCAGATTTTTATTAAATGCTGGTAGTTTGGATGTTTTACTTGAATTTTTCTGATGTTTGCAGTTTCATATATTATTATTGATTAGTGCTTTAGCTGAAATATATCAGAGATGCTAAATTTGTGACTTTAGTGAAAAATTTGCGAGTACGCTGCTGTATATGTTTTGTAAAGTGCAATTGCTACTTTGTGCAACTAAACATGGAGGTAGTTAAATGAATTAAGCACACTTGCAATTTTTTTAATCCCTTGATTGTGATTGTCATAAAAATTGCTATTTCAAAATTCAGATTTGTTAAAAATCTACAGTTTACCGATTGTTGTTGTTTTTTCCCCCACACATACCTTCCTAAATGTTCCACGCAGTCACCTGTGGTGCATCACTGCGGCTGGACATATTTTATTTATTTTTAATACTGCTGGGATGCTTTATAAATGTCACAGTTATCATATAACAGTTTTTATTGTTTACATTTTTTGCATTGGAATGGCTCAGTACTTCATGTTTGTTCTCACTGTACTCTTTAATTGTTAAATGGCCAGTATAGTTTTTTTGCCTGTAGAATTGTTTCTTTGGACATATGGGTTTTCCTCAGTGTACTATATTCAATTCAGTCTTAAAGTATGTGTTCAGCAGTCTTTGGTGCCTGTTTACATCAACATGCGGCTGAGGTGCCAATCTTGAATTTTGTATACATGTGATTATGGAGCTGGTTGAGTCCTGTTCTAAGGTGTATAATGATAGCTTGTTCCCATCTATTAATAGAAATGAAAAAAAAACAATCTTATATGGTTCAGAGACATAGATGTTAAATACACTAAACAAAAATTTGTAAACAACTGTTGAGGTAAATTTGGAACATCAGATGATGTGACATTATCAATAATTAAAATAACTGAGAAACAACAACACATAAGTCTATAGAGCTAAAGATTGCAAATAAAAAATCTAAGAAAACCTGTTACTGTTACAGCTGTCTTTTTATTACAGTTATGGAAGATGTGGTCAGTATCATATCCAACTTTTGTACTTTCCCAAAGAAAAAACCCTGGTACCCATTTTTAGAAGCCATGTGAATGGTAAAGCCATGTCAGTCTGTGAGGAAAAAAAAGGTCTTTGGGAATTAAACTCTGACCCTTGTGCTCATTAGGCAAGCACACTAACCACTTAGGCCTTGCACAGTAAGAAAACTACAACTAGAAAATTTGTTAAGGTAGCCGAAGTTGTACTAATGTGTTTATATCAATTTACAGGAGTGAATCAGGGCTTATCTATGCACTCCCCTCACATGATGCTGCCTGTGAAGCCCAAACAAGAACCAGCCTTTGCTCCAGTGTCTCCCTCCAGTGGTATGAGTGGTCAACACTCTCGAACCTTGATTTCCACCCCTCCCAGGCCCATGAGCACTCACACACCAGGTGTCATATCTGCAGGTCCTTCACACTTGCAGCAACACACACCACCAGGTTGGTAACTTTTCCAAACATACTTTACAGACATTTTTTATTAAATTTGTATTTGATGTTGTGATTATCAAACTATGATGGACATAGATAATAACTTTGCTTAATAATCAATTCTGTATAGTAGCCAAGACTTGGCCTGTAGTGTAGCTAAGTATAATCTGTTTATGTTTTAGTCAGTCAGTATAATAAGTTGAAGATATTTTCTTGAAACAAGATTTGTCCGAATTTATCTACCTAAACCATAAACTGAGACACCTTCAACAGTCCAACCAACCCCAGAGCCTCAAAGAAGTAAAGACAATCCTGAAGCAAGCAATGAAAACAGAATAGTGAGAGTTGTATGAAAAATATGATCCAGAACATGACAGCTTCAACAAGCTCAGTAGACATGGGCAGACCCAGATTTTCAGGCTTAGAATAGGTCACTCAGAGCACACCTACACATTTTAGGACTCTGTGATATGCAATTGTAGAACATCCAAACAGACTGCAGAGCACATCCTACAGGCCTGCTTGATTCTCTTCACCCTAAGAACACAAATATGGCCACACAAATAACTTTGCATGACAAAGTATGGGGAATTTATGAATATCTAAAATTCAACGTCTTGTTCGTGAACCATGCTGGTCTAAATATATAGCAGTGATTAATTGCTAAAGAAGGCAAACTGAGACCATATATATTAAAATAATTTTTCACCCAACTTTTTATGATTATTAACCTTTCAGCTCCTTGTCTCCAAAAACTTATCTAATTTGTATCTATTCCATTGACTAATTTTGTTCTAATTTGATCTTTTTATATTTTTTTTCTGACTTTTCTGTCCATGTTAGCCACATTCTGGCCTCCACTTGTGGGACAGAAGGGTGTAATCACCTTTTTCTGACTTGGATATTAAGATTGTGTTTTCACCAGGTCATATCATGTTAATTCCCAAATGGATTAATAGAGTGCATACATTGTTCACTATTCTATTTGGTTTAAGCAGACAGTGTATCTTCTTGTGTACATTCATAATAAATCCAAAATGAAATGCACTTTGCTCATTGGTGGCCCATTTTTTAGTATACCAATGATGGCAAGCAACATACTGTAGTCCATCAACTGAAACACTGATCAGAGTTGAGGAGTGCCTTATACTGCACCCTCAGGATAGTACTTGGATAAACAGGGCCCACACAAGAAAACGCTTACTCACACTTTATTTTCAAATTGCTTTCACATTCAGCGTTTAATCTATTTTGTAATGAGTGTTAATTTTGTAAGAAAATATTAAAAACAAATGATTCTATAAAAGAACTATTACATCTGTTTGAAAATAAAACAGTTAACATGCTTTTATTATAATACTTGCTCACAAAACAATAGTATTCTGTGTTTAATATATTGATTATAAATAAAGGAAACGATGAAACTTCAATCGGCTTCTTAGCATGCAGGTTTTCACCAGAAGTATTCAGAGACTTCTGCATAGTGTCGCTTCAAGCATCGAAACTCACAATTCAAAATGACATTCCTCACCTTCCTAGAGTAATATCCTGGTACCCATTTTTCCAGTGGCTGGGTCGACCATGAGGGTATTTTTTTCCAACCACAATTCACATTATTTCCAGCGGGAATTGAACACGGGTTGTCCGAATGTCGGCAGCCCAGTCGGGTGGTTTCTCCAACTTGGCTACTGAGGCCCCCAAAATATTGATTATAAATAAGACTGTTTTAAAACAGTAAGTGAAAAAATAGCTCATCATAAGCCATTATGACTGTTTAAAGTTTAATATTAAATTAACTGCAAGCAGGTAAAAACCTATAATGTTCATTTCTCTCCAGGTATAGGTCATATGGTTCTGACTTCCCAGCAGGGGATTAAGTATGAAGGTCAGCAGAATGATACTCTGAATGATTTTGTTACCCTCGTATGCCAAGAAGCACAGAATTCTCAAAACCATGTAAGTTTTAACATATTGAATCTCTTGTACAGGTTAATAATAATAAACGTTGCGAGAATACCAGACCCAAGGTCCGACCACGAAAAAGATGGATCGATGAAATATTAGAAGCACTAGGAAACGTAACAGCAGCAAAGGTGAACAGAAGATCAAAAGACCGCAAATTATATCTCGCCCCGACGCTGAAAGGGAGATGAGGAAGGAAAGAAGATGAAGAAGTACAGGTTAATTATTTTGTGCATTCAAATCATTGTATAGATATTTTGATAAATTAAAATAGTCTCTTTAAGTTAAAGTGTAATAGCTAGCTAGATACAGGATATGGTGATGAAATGTTGTAAAGCTTTGGGCATATCTTACCTAGATCATATCACAAATGAAAAAGATTACAAAAGGAGACTACAAGCAATTAGAGTACATCATGATGTGAAGACTATTGTGAAGAAATGCAAAGTTAAATGGTTTGGCCATGTGTTTTGATTATCTGAGAATTTCACATTGTGATAGTCAATACAGAGGTCATTCAATTGTCAACATTCTCCATAACATTTTTGATATACTAATCCTTATAGCGAAAAAAAAAAAATAATAGTTCTTTTAGATATCCCAACAGGATGCAAAAATGGTAATATCTTAAAAAAAAAACCCATTCAAAGTTTGTGGAAAATTTTTTGATATATTTTAATTGTGTAAATAGTAACATAACCATGTAGTATTGTTTTGAAAAACTCATTAAAACTTAATACCAAATGGAGGTGTTCATCTACCCCCGAAAGCAACTTTGTAATAGCTAGGATATGGGACAAAATTATACGCCTGGAAATCTTAATTTTTATGAAAATGTGTACAATGTGAAGTATAATGCACAGCTGTTTGTTTTACCCTAGATTAATATTCTCTCTGCGACAACCACCCCTGGTCTCAGCAGCGAGACCCGGCTTGAAACGTCAGTTACTCATCGACGGAAAAAACATCTCCGACTCTGAAGTCGGAGTTATCTGCCTGTGCGGCGAGGGACCCGTGTGCACATGGCTGCCAGGGAAAAATGGATTAACACGCAAAATTCAGTACAATATACGGTTGTAAAAATTACCACTTCAAAATACACTTTTAAAAAAATTTAACATTTAAAGCATTTAACAAGTTTCCCATGGGCAAACATTCCCCCCTCCCAATATCTTCCTAATTATCATTAGCAGTGACTCCTGAGTATTTGATTTTTTTTTTATCAATCGATGAGTAAACTAATACATGAAACAATAGAAGACCTACAAGAACACTTAAACAAACTCAACATCTTAGGAACAAAATACAACATGAAAATCAACATCAACAAAACAGAAGTCATGAATGTCGCCAAAAATAAACAGAACATCAACATAACTATAGAAGGCAGACAACTAAAACAAGTAGAGGAATTCAAATACCTAGGAAGTCTAATGACAAACGACAATTCCCAAACAGCAGAGATAGAATCAAGATGCAACAAAGCTTGTCAAATCATCGGACAGTTATCACCACTATTGTCCAACAAGGAAATAACTCTGGAGGCAAAACGAGCACTATACAATACAATCTTCATTCCAACGTTGTGCTACCAATGCCAGACCTGGACTCTAGATGCAAGAACAATAAGAAAAATAACCTCTACAGAGATGAAATGTGTTAGACGAATGACAGGAAACAGTCTGAGAGATAAGATCAGAAATGTAGAACTGAGAAAAAAGCTAGGAATAGCCCCAGCCATAGAATATATAAGGAAACAACAGATAAAATGGTTCGGCCACGTGACAAGGCAGAAAGAACAAAACACAACACAACGAGCCTTCAACAAACGTTGTGAGAACAACAGACCCAAGGGTCGACCACGAAAAAGATGGATCGATGGAATATTAGAAGCACTAGGAAACATAACAGCAGCAGAGGCGAACATAAGAGCAAAAGACCGCAAATTATATCTCCCCTCGACGCTGAAAGGCAGATGAGGAAGGAAAGAAGAAGAAGAAGAAGAAGATGAGTAAACATTACTGTGGTATCTTAAAAGACGCAGTTTGTATTTCAAATTCTGCCAATTTTTAAGAAATTTGTTATTTTTCATATGGTCGCCATTCTGGCTTTAAAAAAAACCACCGTATAGCAGGAAATGATTACTGCATCGGATATCTGTATCTCGAGTAAACAACTGCTGTGTATCAAAAATTCAAAGAAAATGCGATCTTCCCAAATGTAAATGTTACATTTAAATGGTAGTAATTTTTAAAACTTCCTGTGTGTTACTGGGGCCTCATTATGAGGGAAGTAAAGAATAGTAACACTGTGACCTTCCAGGCATGTCGTAAGAGGCGACTAAGGAGGTTGATCAATGGCTTGACAAGCTGTCATTGTAAAAAGTATTGTTATGGAAACAACGCCATATATTTTAGAGCAGTGATCTCTGCAATATGTGCCACTTTGGCACGCAAGGTTTCTGTTTTTGAGATTGTGGTTCTGCCCTATGTGCCGTCTTCGGCTCAAAAGGACAATAGATAGATAGAATTTTAAAAACAGTATCGTAAACAGATGAGTCACACGTTGGTGTCGTAATTAAGGGTACATTTTTCAAAGTGGCATTTTAGTTAATGATCCTGGAAACTCAGCAGTGTTTATGGGCTATTCTGATCTTGGCACATTCCACTCATTCTTTAATTGATATTTTATGAAAGTAGTTTTAATTTGTGACACTAGACACAAAACAATTTTTTTAAGCAAAAATCAATATTTATGTATCCATTATATTTTAGTTGTTAAAGCTTTTAATAAAAAGATCAAATGTTGGCAAATTTGAGAGTTAGGGGAGGAAGCAATATTCAACTTTTTTTTTTACCACAAAAGTTTTAAATGTTAAGATACAGCTTCTTCAAATAATGGTGAATGTATCACAGAAGAAAGATGTATTTTATCTTCCTGGAAAGATACAACTTAGCAAATAAACTAAAGTATCTAAAGTAATTATGAACAACTGCAAATTATATAAAAGTTAGTGTAGGCCATACAAATGTAAGTGACATTCATTGTTTAAGAATAAAAACTGAATTTTTATGAACATGATGATGATGATGCGGTCGCCCGATGATTTGAGGTATTCTAGCGGATACGAACCGTAGACTTCCTCCTCGTCATCCGCCCTTAAAAGGATGTTAAGTGGACGTAGTTACGTTGTGTTGAAGTTTGCAGTGTAACACTGTGATATCTGCGCCTTTCGGCCCAACACATCCGACTTCAGCTGACATTTTTGAGTACCGGGTTTGTCTTCCCTCTTCGATCCCTGCTCGCTTGGCCAGACTAGACAGGTTAGTCTGTTTCTGGAGGCACCGCGGAGAGGTGTAGCAGGGTCTGGATGGTTCTGGTTCACCGATCCTGGCGCAAGCCATCAGTTATAAGTCACTGACGACTTCCAGCTCTGGTGCTGGGTGGGGCGCGCCTTCGCACATTAACAGAGAGAAATTATGTGATCGTTTACCGCAAAACTTCACCTGCGCATACCTTGTATGATTTCACATAATCATACACCAGAGATTGTGAAGGGGATAGCAGCCAATAATTAGGATAATTCATTAAAAATAAATGCAGGTACAAGTTGACAGACATCTAGATAATGACCATGTCAGCATTGGAAGGCTAAAATCAACATGTATTGTTCTTCTGCCTGAAGAGAACATATTCAAAATGACATATATATAAATGAGGAAAAGGCTCAAAGTTCAGGATAAAATAATGCTCAGTTCAGAATAAAATAAAGTCACAGCCTCATATGGCATTGGATGTGGCTTGCCAGATGAGTGGAAGAAGCAAGAACAATGAAAACATTGATAAAGCTTAACCAATCAGCTTAAGAAAGGAACCAGATGAGTATGTTTATTAAAGGCTTCAAAAAACAAGGAACTGGAAAGTTGATGATAAATATATCAGTTAATTATAGCAGTTATGTGATTAAATTTGTAAATTTTCAGCACAGATTTTTAAACTTTTTAGCTAAAGATTTAACTAGTTAACTTCAATCAAGTATCACTGCTAGGGGTCACTTCTATGGCATGGCCAGACATTAAGAGGCTGACTCAAAGAAGTAGGCAATTATAAACAACAATTCCATGATAAAGTGTCAGTGAAAGAAACAAACATCCATATTTAAGAAATAATGCATACACATATGGAAAACAAAACAATCAGCAAATTCCATTAAAATCCTATTTGGAACCAGAAGAGATTACAATAAACTACAGTCTTATTTAACAAAGAGAGAAAATACTGGATAGCTTGGTGTCATGGCATGGAAAACAGTCAACAACAGAACTGATACGATGCACTGTAGACAGAAGATTGTGGAAGGACATGATCGCCAACGCCAACCGGTACGGCACATGATGATGATGACAGTCTTATTACTCCAAACAGTACTTTGTAAACTGAATGCCTACCTCTATATAAACTGCTTGAATACAGCCCCCACAAGCTGTTCTACAGACTCCACAACTTGCTCAACAAAGATGTGAAATGTGCAGAGACTTGAGAATTTTAATCTGACCGACTTCTAGATGAAGTATGGAACACTTATGGTAACCTCCTGCTAATGGCTAGATTCATGGGGACAAGTCAATCTCCTTTATAAAATAATCTATTGAGCAATCTCCTTTATAAAATAATCTATTGAGCAATCTCCTTTATAAAATAATCTATTGAGCAATCTCCTTTATAAAATAATCTACTGAGCAACCTCCTTTATAAAATAATCTACTGAGCAACCTCCTTTATAAAATAATCTACTGAGCAATCTCCTTTATAAAATAATCTACTGAGCAATCTCCTTTATAAAATAATCTACTGAGCAATCTCCTTTATAAAATAATCTACTGAGCAATCTCCTTTATAAAATAATCTACTGAGCAATCTCCTTTATAAAATAATCTACTGAGCAATCTCCTTTATAAAATAATCTACTGAGCAATCTCCTTTATAAAATAATCTACTGAGCAATCTCCTTTATAAAATAATCTACTGAGCAATCTCCTTTATAAAATAATCTACTGAGCATAGTAAGCTGAATGTGGAGGAAGAGGATGAAGCATTTTATAAGAGTAGACTAAAAATACAAGTTTTTAGTTATTCAAATTTTTCACAAGCCACAAAACTGAATTGCTGAACAAAGAAAATATAAACTGTATTTCTTTATGCCTACTTCAGATTCTTAACAATACAAAAACAACCTGTCATTGGTGGCCATAATAACTTATTCTGTTTGGTTCCTTCCAGGCTGGGCAGACGTCACCTCCAGTCAGAAGCCCAAATCGGTTACCACACTTTTTCTCACCTGGGATGCTGCCACCACCACCTCCTCCACCTCCCAACTTAGCAAGGCCAGTGGCTATTCACCAAACTTCTGATGGCCACACCATCTTAAGTAGCCAAGCGTCGACAACATCTGCAGGTATGTTAGTGGCTATTGTGCCTAGTCACTTGTTTTGACAAACATTGAGGTCATGACTTGCACAGGCTTACCGAATATCTACACGCTGCTCAAACAACGTACGTTACACTGGCTCGGCCATGTACACCGTATGAAAGATGGCCGCATACCGAAAGACATACGCTACGGACAACTGGCATATGGTAAAAGAAATAGGGGGCGCCCAGAAACTCCGATTTGTAGATGTGTGTAAAGGTGACATGAAGACACTGAACATAAATCCTGCAGCATGGGAAGACATAGCTGCAGACCGCAATCTCTGGAAACACACTCTAAAGGTTCATCACAAAGAAGAAGCAGACAGATTCATAGAGAAAGAGATTACACTGCGAAAAAAAAGAAAAGAAAAAATAACATTTCTAGGGTCGCTGAAAAATCCGTAGTCAACTATGACTGACGAAGGCTACTACTACTATATTATAGTAGGGGTTCAAGGTAGTTGTAACTCTGAACTGTCTCCAGGTCTATTCCTTCAACTTTGATATCCACTTGTAGGTTTTGAGTGTTATCTTTGCTTATGATCATAGTTTTAGTCTTTTTGATATTCATATCTAATCCATATTTTTTGCTTATCACGTTTATTGTATTAAGTAATTGTTGTAGATCTGTAAGATTTACTGCTAGTCATACAGTATCATCAGCATATCTTAGGTTATTGATTATCTTTCCATTAATGTTTAGGTCTGGCATCTCTGTGATGTTTTTAAAATTTGCTCAGTGCATTAAGATAATTAGAAAAAATATATATATGTGTGTGTGTGTGTGTGTGCATATATATTTGTATATTTATGTATCTATCTATCTATTGACCTTTCGAGCCGTAACCGGCCCATAGGGCGTAGACCAAGATACACCTTCTCCTATATGAATTTTTGTTCTAGCAGTTTTCTTTTAAAGATATTTTATCAAATCTCGCCATCTGTCTCTGTTCTGTGCAAGCAGTTCTATCTCATTGAGGGAGCCGATTCCTGCTGCTCTTGCCTCTCTCATCAATGTTCTTCTCAGTGTCTCCCTGGGTCTTCCTCTTTTTCTTTTACCTGTTGTTTCCCATATGAGGGCTTGCTTTGCTATTCGATTATTATCTCTTCTCATCACATGTCCAACGTATGACCATCGTCTTTTCTTTATTACTGAAGATATTAGTGGTTGATTGGCGATTTCTCTAATTTCCTCGTTTGTTTTGAATTCGTTCCATTCTATACCAAGTATTTTCCTTAGACATTTATTTTCGAATGCGTTCAACTTTGTTTCTATATCTCTTGTTGTTTTCCAGCTTTCACACGCATACGTAAGGGTTGATAGTACATTTGATTTGAATAGCCTAAGTTTTGTGTTTGTGCTAATGAGTTTTGATTTCCACAACTTTTCAAGGCTTCTGAAAGACATTGCTGCTTTAGCCAGTCTGATTCTAATTTCTTTGCTCGTATCCCCTTCTCGATCAATGTGACTTCCAAGATAGATGAAGTGATCGATCTCTTCTACTGGTTTGTTTTCCATGTATATTTTGTCACTTGTTGGAATTAAACTTTTCATGACTTTAGTCTTTTCATGATTGACCTCAAGCCCAATTTTGCTGGCTATTGATGATAGTTCATTTGTGTTTTCCTGCATCGTTTTTATCTGATTGCTGATGAGATATTTATGTATGCATACATATATATATATATATATATCTAAGGTATGCTGATAATACAGTCTTAATCGCTAAGAGTGAAAATGAGTTACAAGAAATGTTAGACATTATAGTGAAAGAAAGCAAAAAAAAAAAAAGGACTCAGCCTTAATAGCAAAAAGACAGAAGTAATGGTAACAACAAAGAAAAATACATCACCTCAGTGCAAAATAAATACAAGTGGAACAATTTAAAACAGGTCAATGAATTTAAATATTTGGGAACTTTGCTCAGACAGAAGATGTACAAAAGAGGTGAAATGCAGAATGGCTCAGGCAAAACAGCTTTCCAAAAAATGAGGCAGATACTGTGCAATCCATTTTTGATAATAGAAACAAGAAAAAGAGTTCTTAAATGTTATGTAGAGCCAGTCTTAACATATGGATGTGAATCGACAATAGGACAACAGACAAGAAAATCACTGGAGTCTATAGAAATGTGGTTTTACAGAAGAATGTTGAGAATACCATGGACAGCTAAGAAAAGTAATGAAAATGTTCTGAAAGAGGCCAAAACAAAAAGAGAGCTAATTTCCAATATTAGGAAGAAACCATCATCATTTTTTGGCCATGTAATGAGAAGAGAATAACTGGATTATATTGTAACAACTGGGAAAATTGAGGGATGAAGAGATAGAGGGAAGCAAAGAGAAAAGATACCAGACAGCTTAAGATTAAGGCTTGGCAGAAGGTCAACAACAGAAATGATAAATAACTGTCGAGATCGAAAGTTGTGGTGAGACATGATCACCTATGCCAGCAGGCCCTGTACTTGATGATATATATATATATATATATATATATATATATATATATATATATATATATATATATATATATATATATATATATATATATGCACAGGTGTACATACATATGTACTGTCTTAAAAGACACTGGGTTTAGTGCTCTGTGAGAATCTTGAAAGAGACTTGTTTTTTGTTACTTACATAGTTAGTTCCTCTTTGATTTAGTGTTCAGTGTTTCTTTGGTATCCTAGTTGCAAGAGCCCTCTGCATCTTAGCATTAAATATCTATCTATCTTTTGACCTTTCGAGCCGTAGCCGGCCCATAGGCGTAGACCAAGATACTCCTTCTCTTATCTGAATTTTTGTTCTAGCAGTTTTCAATTCTTTTAAAGATATTTTATCATATCTCGCAGCTTTAAATATAAAAACTTATTAATGTAATGATGTCCCAGCCCTATATCATTATATCACTTGCTGGACTGTCAGCCAAGCATTAAGACTCCATCATGTCATATAATTCTGCTTTCTACAGTTTTGCTTCTTAATAACTAAGACCTCATTTTGTACCCGCCGTTATTTTGTATGACTGGCAACAACCCAATGACTGAAAACTGACTGAAGACTGTATCCACAATTGACAGACTGTAAGACGACTCTTATACATTGGAGCCTTTTTCTTTTATTTTCTTTCTATTCACATCTCGTGTACAATGCGGTCATTTCTAATTGCAACCCACACTCATGCTATTAAAATTATCTATTCTCCCTATTTCATTCTCTCATCCCTACAACTAATCTAATTACTATTTTGTGGCCGTTATCCGACTTTGGTACGTTCCCATCGAACGAACCACCCTAATCTATCTATCCTTATCTATTGGCCTATTTACACCGTATTCTTCTGGTTCATCTGCTAATCTCTAACTATCCATTCTGTCAATCTTGAGCCTCCAATACTACTTTGCTTGGATTCCCATTGTGACTATCTCTATGTCTACTATCTCTGAGTCTACTTCTGTGCTTCCTTTAATTGCCAATCTATGGCTCTGTCTGTCTTTTCTCTTCTGCCGTCAGGCTCTACTTCGTCTGTTGTGTTTCATCTCTACTTCTTTTCTCTTCGGCCGATGATCTCCAAGTGATAACTTTGTCCGTTGTGTTTCATCTTCACATCCTCTCTCTTCGGCTGCCAATCTCTAACTTTATGACCACTAATCTTTAACTTGACTATGTCTGTACATCCTCTCTCTTCAGCTGCCAATGTCTATCTGAATTTTCTTCTTAATCTCCTAACAACCATTTCTATCTCCATGTCATACAAATTCCGTCATGGTTCCCATTTCGTCATTTCTTCTTCAGTATACTTCTGTGCCTAATCTTTTCTTCCCAATTCTTCATCTCTTAGTGTGCAATTCTCGGTCATACTATTTCCCCTGCTATACAACTCGCTCCCAACCTGTGCTGGTCGTTGCCACAACTAACGACCCTTCACTTCTATCTATACATTCCCTGCTATACAATAACATAGAAAACAAAATAAAGAAACAAGTCCATCCCACTCCATGGTGTATAGGAATATGGTCTTTAGTGCATTCATCATCATCATCGTGTGCCTTCTCCGCAACGAAGGTTGGCTACCATGGATCGCCATTCTACTCTGTTTCTTGCTTTGATGGTGCAGGCTGTCATAGATTGACTTGTCCATCTTTTGATGTTACTCGTCCATGTTAGTCTTGGTCTGCCTCTGCCTCTTTTACCTTGTATTTTTCCTTCCAATATTACTTTTAGTAGGCTGTTGTGTCTTTTAATATGCCCCAAAAATTTTATTTGTCTTGTCTTAATTGTATTTAGTAGTTCTCTTTTATTTTCAGTTGTTTTAAAACTTTATCGTTTGTTATCTTTTATTTCCATCCAATTCTACCTATTCTTCTATAAATCCACATTTCAAAGGCTTCAATTTTCTGTTCTGTTTTCTTGTCTAATGTCCATGTTTCTGCACCATACAGGAATATTGAGAAGATGTAACATTTTGCCATTCTTAGTTTCAGCCCTACTGATATTTGTTTTGTTGTTAGTATATTTTTCATGGCATTAAAATTACTTTTTGCCATACCTATTCTTTTGTTTTTTTCAGTTTTGCATTTTCCATCATTGGTTATAGTATGTCCCAGGTAGTTGTAACTCTGGACTGTCTCCAGATGTATTCCTTCAACTTTTATATTTATTTGTAGGTCTTGAGAATTTTCTTTGTTTATGATCATAGTTTTAGTCTTTTTTATATTCATTTCTAGTCCATATTTTTTGCTTGTTATGTTTATCACAATTGCAATTGTTGTGGGTCTTTAGGATTTTCTGCTAGTAGAACAGTATCATCAGCATATCTTAAGTTTTTGATTATCTTTCCATTAATGTTTAGGCCTGGTATCTCTGAGATGTTTTTAAAGATTTGCTCAGTGTATAGATTGAACAAGCTTGGTGACAGGATGCATCCTTGTCTTACTCCTCTTGTTATGTCCATGGGTGTAGAGTTCTCCTTGTTATATCTTATTATTGCTGTTTGCTCCCAGTACAAATTACATATTAGTCGTATGTCTGCGTCGTCTAGATTTATATCCTTTAGGCAGTCTATAAGTTGGTTATGGTGTATTCTATCGAAAGCTTTGGTGTAGTCTATAAAGCAGGCATATATTGGTTTGTTTACTTCTGTGTACTTTTCAATCAATGTTCTCATGCTGAATATGGCTACTTTTGTCCCACTGTTTTTCTTGAATCCAAACTGTTGCTCATGTAATTCAGTATTGATTTTATTGTGAATCCTTCCCTGTATAACTTTTAGTAAAATTTTTGTTACCTGGCTCATTAGGCTTATTGTTCTGAAGTCACTGCATTCAACTGCACCATTCTTTTTAGGCAATGCAATGAAAGTTGATGTTTTTAGATCGTTTGGTATGAATCCTGTATAGTATATGTCATTGCATATGTCTGTGATCACTTCGACGCCAAACTCTTCTAGAGCCTGTATCATCTCTATCTGTATATTAGTGCATTAACATTTACATAATTTCTGGTAATGTGATCAGTATTATGCTAGAGTGCTGTCTTTCTTTCCCAGACAAAAAAAAATTTATTTAATACTGTATGAATCTGGGATCCGTGATAGCTCAGTGGTTAGTGAACTGGACTACAAAGGACAAGAGGTCTGGTTCGATCCTGATTGACGGCTTCCAAGTTCACCTTGCCTTGAGTGGATACCAGATTTTTTATGGGAAAGTAAAGCGGCACGGGCGTAATACCAACCACATTACCCCAAAAATCATGTGCCAAAGGTCTATAAAAATTATGGTCACTAACACTATATTCCCTATATTTCACTTAGCATGATGGGGCTCTTTACTTACTTTATTTACAGGGTAAATCCAGAAGTCACTAATCTGGATCAAACCTTACTTGTTTTTTTTTTCAACAGACCAGTTCCACTAGTCACAATTTAGAGAAAACACTAGATAGCTTGGTTTTATGGCATAGAAAACAGTCAACAACAGAATTGATAAGATCCACGGTGGACAGAAGATTGTGGAAGGACATGATTGCCTAGGTCAACCGGTATGGCACATGTTGATGCTGATGATGAGTTCCACTGATGACTGCTCTACCATAATGTAAAAGGAGGAAAGAAAAGCTAAAGGTTCCCTTCCCTTCACACCTTGCTAGATGTATGGGAAGTATGGTGTCAGTGACCATATTTTTCTATGACCATGGTGGCACGATTTTGGGTGATGTCAGTATCATGCAAGGTCACCTTTACTTCCCAGAAAAATCCCTGGTACCCATTTTTAGAGGCTGGGTGAACCTCAGAACCTTGTTGGCCTGGAAAAAAAATCTGACACTTCTAGACATCAAGCCTAGACCTTTTCTGGTCAGGAAGCAAGCTAATTAACCACTCAACCACTGCTCTGCTATAGCCTGCATTTAATCACATAGAGGAGAATAAAATTCACATTTGTAAAGAACAGAATCTACTGTCTTTTTCTACAGACTTTAACTTAATTAATTAATGTTTTAGACTTCTGTTTTACAATTTCACATCCGCTTTTTAAAAGTAATTTAACATTGACCTATTTTTAGGAATCAACAGCCAGCACAGTGCATCTCAGGGAGGTGTGTCCAGCTCACCCACCACTCCTCCAGTGAGTCGCACCATCATGTCTAGTCCATTTACATTGCTGTCTCGGTCTGAGCATGCCTTCAGTCATATACACCCACAGGTGAGCTTTGCACGATTGTGGTAAATGTGAGCGCTCCAAGGTTTACCATCAATGCAGCAGATAAGTAAACTTAACAGAAATTAAATTACTAAACACAATAAGTCCTTAAATTAAAGGACTAATTAAGGAGAAAAGGATCATTTATATTGCGAAAGTTAATTAAATTGAGTGTGTTTGAACATTTGCTGAATCTTTTATTTCCTCATTTGCCATTCAGCGTCGAGGGAAGATAATTTGCAGTCTTTTGCTTTTCTATTGGCCTCTTCTGCTTTTATGTTTCCTAGTGTTTCTAATATTCCATAAGTCAATTTTTTTGGTGGCCAACCTTTGGGTCTGGTGTTCTTGCAACGTTTTTTGAATGCTTGTTGTGATTTGATCTTTCTGTCTTATTCTGCTGTGATTATTTTTCTTATTGTTCTTAAGTCTAATGTTCAGGTCACTTAATAGTTTTATATTGAACTTGCAATATGTAGTACATATTTTTATGTTTACTGACATTTGATTTAACACTTGCTTTCCTGCTTTGGTGGCCCAAAAAAGTGTGAAATGGGCTCAAGTTGCATTAAAACCTTTTGCCCCAGTGCATTTGACTTCAATGCTGCATTTTTAGAACCAAATTTGCCTTTTTTAAAAATATCTACTAACATGCCAGACCTGTTAGCCTGTTTTTGGAACCACCAGAAGGAATTGAAATAGGGTCTTTACCTGCTCTAGGTTCAGTGGCTAATGTTAGAAGTAATCGATTGCTGCCTGCTATTAGTTCAATTACTTAATTGGGCACCTGTTGATTATGTTGGCCACATGTTATAATGCACAAGTTATAATAATGTACACTTCTCTAAATTATGTGTTTAGATATCAATATTAATTTAATGCACTTGTTTTAATCATGCAACTGGATTCTGTATAGTTTCATTTGTACTGAATAAGCATTTGCTAAATCGAGGGTTTACAATAATACCCAATCACAAAAATTCATGTTTAGTTTTTGTCCCGCTATTTAACTCACTCATTCATGGTCCATACCAAGAAGCTTTGCATATCATATTTGTTTTCCCAAGTCACATCATCCATCCTCTTTATTTTTAGTCCACCTCTATCTGTCTGACCTTCAATTTGTACAGTTATTTCTAAGTATTCCAACTCACCTCTTCTCCAAACATACCCCAAAAATCTGGATGCTCTTTTCCTTATTTATTTTATTGTATGTTTTATAATGTACTAGACTCATTGCCACAATCATGTCCATACCAGTCGGCATCGGCGATCATGTCCTTCCACAATCTTCTATCCATCGTGCATCGTATCAATTTTGTTGTTGACTGTTTTCAATGCCATGACACCAAGAATCTTCTCTCTTTCTCATCCGTGATCTCTCTTTCTCTGTATTTTTCCTGTTGTAACCAAGTATTTCAACTTTCCTCTTCTCATGATGTACCTAATAAATGTTGATTGTTTTTTTTCTTATGTTTTTTTAGGAGCTCCCTTTTTCTTTTAGCCTCTTTGAGAATGTCCTCATTGGTATTTTTAGCTGTCCAGGAAACTTTCAACATTCTTCTAAGAAATCCCATCTCTGTGGCATTAGACTAGTGATACATAATTATTTGTTATCATTTCTATTTAAAATAAAAGTAAAACAATTGCTGATGTTATATAGAATGAATTATTACCTGAGTGGATCTATATCTACAATTTTAGCAAGCTCATAGATACCCTGTCACTCTTTTCAATGAATCAAAGATTGTTGACCTGATATACTTGTTACCCATACTTGGGCACCTACTCCAGGTTTTCAGACTCAGAATTTTCCCTCATCACTCGCATAACAATCTACCTTTATCAGACAATCTCTGAGGGACTTTAGCAAATTCCTTTTGTCAAACTATATATTCCCAACTTTAGAATCAAGCTTGTCAGTTCTTTCATTGCAGTTGACTCAGAAATAACCTCTCAGGAATAACCACGACAATCATTGAGTCATATGGCAAGTGGCACTGAAATAACACCATCTCCAATTGTATTGGCTGTCTTACCCATTAGTTCACGACAGTCATTGAGTCATATGGCAAGTGACACTGAAATAATACCATCTCCAATCATATTGGCTGTCTTACCCATTAGTTCATGACAATCATTGAGTCATATGGCAAGTGACACTGAAATAATACCATCTCCAATAGTGGCTGTCTGACCACTAGTTTCAGTAAATGAATATGAGACAGTGTCTTGTCACTGGCTTTAATAGATTAGGATGAGTCAGTGTCTTATTACTGGTTTAAGTTTCATTTTGCCTTAGGAGTACATCTCAAATGTTCAGAATCCACACTTCTTAAATGTCCGCCCCAAACCTTTAAAATCCACACTTCTAAAGTGGAAAGCTGCTAAAATGTCAACTAACAAACACATAAAACAGTTCTGCTCAACAGCTACATAACATATACAGTTTCCTGAACTTGAAACAGGAGGAAGTTGTAGGGTGAAAACATAACTTAAAGCACTTCTTAACTTCACTTAAAAAACTTCTGTCCATATAGAGAGTTTCATGCCACTGATGATTCACTAGCTCATCAACACAGTGTTAGAACATTCACTACCGAATGTGCTGTCACCGCACCATTTTTCTGAATTTTTTTTTTTTATTTGAAACAGTAAAGTAGAGCCCCCGTCACGCCAAGTGGCGTATAGGGAATATGGTGTTAGTGACCATAAATTTTACAGACCTTCAGAACATGATTTTTGGGGTAATGTGGTCGGTATTACGCCCGTGCCGCTTTACTTTCCCAGAGGAAATCCGGTACCCATTTAAGGCTGTGTGAATCCGGAAGTTGGGATCGAACCCTACCCCTTTTCCTTTATAGTCCAGTTCACTAACCACTGAGCTATCACAGCTCCCTTAAATTTGAAATACAAGTGATAAAATAAATTAAAATTGATCTAAAACACACCTTTGTTGGGACAATTCAATTATGAAGTCGGAAAAGTGGATAATAAGAGAATGGTTTTAGTGGAAATAATTGTGACAATGTTCAACAAATTAAAAGCCACAAATTGCTGCTTTTGGGCTCATCATGTCAGCTACGAAAGCCATGATTTGCGGCTCATGTTATGGAATGTGTTAATAAATTCATAGCAAAATAAAACCTTGATATAGCAGTGATTTTTTATGTAAATAATAAATTGGTGAACTTGTGTTGTCTGTACTGAATTGCTTGCAACTTGTGTCCTTGTAATTGCTGTCTGATCTAGCTGTTCATCTTCTGGCATTCACACCCACGCCAACCCTGTGTCTCCACTTTATTATTCTGCAGGTAACAAACTGCAGCCCTGCATAACTCAATTCTTTTTCTCCTCCCCTCTCCTACTCTTTAGAAATAGTGAAGCCTGAAATCTTATGTAACATTAAAAGATTTCTAATTGTTCCCTCACTAATGAAGCTTGAAATCTTATGTAACATTACAAGATTTCTAATTGTTCCCTCACTAATTGTTCCCTCACTAACACTTTTTAAACATTTTTTATGGCAAGTAATGATTATATATAGTTATTATACATTAATTTTTTTCAGGCTGTTTTTTAAATATTTTTTAATAATACAAATTATTGAGTTATTTTGAAGAAACTAATATAAGGATTAATTGTACTGTTTGTTCTGCATCATAAGAAGGATATTCAAACAGTTATGGAATACTTTACAGTGATAATCACCAAGAGCTCTCTGTTTTTTTAAAAATGTATTTATGGGAATCACAATTTGAAGATATAATTTATTGGAGTAGGCAAGGTGGATTTGAATATATGCAGTTAGTTCATTCATTCATTATCTTGGGCCACAGACGGCTTGTAGGGTGGAAGTCACAGTTCTCTGCCTATGACTATTTGCTGCTAGATCTTGTAGGTCTTGGTTGTTTCTTATTCCCAGGTTTGAGCTTTCCCAAGTAATTGTTCTGCATAGCAATTCTCATCGAGTGCTTTCTTTTCTTTTATGAATGGTTTCCACATGAATGCCTGATGGGGGAAGTCTTTCATGATTTGTTCTCAGCATATGACCTGATGTATTTACAATGCTTTCTTGTCCAATGCAATTAGTTACACGAGAAATATTAAAGTCAGCAGAAGGCAAAATTGAGAAGTGATAATATCAGAAAAATTGTTAGAGCCCAAACTTATGATCAAATAAGTAGAAACAGCAACAGCCTTGATAAAGGGCACACAGTAGACCAAGGGTAGTAGGATGGATAGACAACATCATAGATATCCTACAGCGGCATGGGGAAGCAAACACTGTAACAGTAGTGCAGGATTCAAGTATCCACTCCTTTCAGTGCCTCACAGCAAGCATAAGTGGATGGGACAAGTCCATTGATTAAAGCCATTGAGACATGGCTACAGTTTTAAAAAAACAAGCTGTTCATTGCTACAAGAGAACAGAAGACAAATACATATATCTTTTTAACAATTATATGGGGAGATGCAGTTGCTCAGTGGTTAATGAGTTGGACTAGTAATACCAAGATGTTGGGTTTGATCCCGATTGATAACTCCTACATTTACCCAGACATAAATGGATATTGGATTTACAGGGAAAGTAGGGCAACTGACATGACACTGACCACATCACCCCATATTAAAAAAAAATGGGCACTAAAACAATAATCCTTCTATAACTTAAGGTGTGGAGGGGGGCCCTTTTTAATGACTCTAAAAATTAAACATGAAAAGAAATCTAAGGGTTGAGATAAGAAAATAAAAAATATTAAATATTTGCTGGCCACAAGATGACCAAAGGTTGCCTGTACATAGGCTCCAGGCCAATGTAGTTTTTGCTGTCATTTTTAGATAGTAATTGTGGTCTGATACAACCTAGAAAACTTAGTCTGAGGTTAAATGGATTGTTCCTCACCAAGAAGTTGACAAACTCCCAAGACAATACAAGGACATAAAATTTAGTGAAATCAAAATATACTCTGTTGAAGACCATTTTAGAGGAAGGTGGAAGGGAAAAATAATGATTAAAATACATGAAGAGATAAGTAGATTACAAACACTATTTCAAATTACAACACTATGATGTAGATAAGTGATACATATATGTGTCTGTCAATCTACAATGATGAAATGCATTGTGGTCTGATAAATTTGCATACAAATATCATATATGGGGTAACAGGCTTTTTTTATTTTGTCATTTTAGTGGGATTTGAAAAAGAAAAATATTATATTTGGTGTACTATATTCCATGTACTCAAACCGAATAGCAAAGCAAACCCAATTGGGAAACAACAGGTAGGAGGAAAAGAAGCCGACCCAGAAAGACACTGAGAACCATTGATCAGAGAGGCAAAGGCAGCAGGAATCGGCTCCATCAATGAGATTGAGATGCTTGCACAGAACAGCGACAAATGGCAAGATTTGATAAAAGATCTATGAAAGGATTGAGACTACTAGAAAGAAAATTTTGAAAAAGAGAAAGAGTATCTGAATCTATGCCCTATGGGCCAGCCATGGCTCGAAAGGTCAATAGATAGACGGATATTCCACGTTAATCATACTGCCTATGAATACATTTTTTCTACCAATCTTTATTAATAATAGAGATTAATAACACAGGTTTAGCAAGCATTCAGAACCTCAAACAAATGAAAAGAAAGAATATTGTAGAAAGTTTTTATACCTCAGCTTTTTAGAGTTTTATATATATATAATTTTTTTATTTCTATTCTATTGTGGCATGCTATTATATACTTTAATGTGATATTATTTGGTGAAAAGTAATTAGCCACTGTTAGGTTATATTGATTCTAAGAATAGGTAGAATTGGATGGAAAGAAAAGAAAATAAATGATGAAGTTTTTTTAAAAAAAATGAAAAGAGAACTACTAAACACAATTAGAACAAGACAAATGAAATTTTTGGGGTATGTTAAAAGACACAACAGCCTACTAAAAGTAATAATGGAAGGGAAAATACAAGGTAAAAGAGGCAGATGCAGACCAAGACTAACATGGACGAGTAACAACAAAAGATAGACAAGTCAGCCTATGACAATCTGCACCATCAAAGCAAGAGACAGAGCGGAATGGCACGCCATGGTAGCCAACCTTCGTTGCGGAGACGGCACCCACTGATGATGATGATGATTGTTTCTAAATATGTGTAACTTGATTTACGTAGTATTTACTTTATTGGTCTTTGTTAAAACATAAAAATATCTCATACAAAGCATGTGATGACATTTTTAAGAAACTGAAAATTAAACTGATCCATACCTAAAAGAATCAATTAATATTTGTGTTAACAACATTTTAAAGGATTAATGGATTTGTGAAATAACATTTCAACAACATATTTTCTGGAGTGATATAAACAATTGTCATCTTAAAATTTCATTGGAATCTAAGCTTTAACTTCTAATTCATTTCAGCGTCTATCTTTCTATTTTTTTTGGGTCCTTTTGAGCTGAAGAAGGCACATTTTCTGGACTCTTCATGTCTGATGAAGCATGATATCAAGTGTCAGACCTTGCACAGGGCCTGCATTGTATCATTATATATCCCTGTTCTCTTAACCTCAGCAAGGGAGTTGATGCTTGCTGTTGTTCCTTTTTGCCTCAGTGTTCTTTTTAGTGTTTTTCTAGGTTGACATCTTTTTCTTTGACTGTCTGGTTCCCATTTGAGGGCTTGCTTTAAGATTCTCTTGTTGTTTCTTCACATCACATGACCACCTTCATCTCTTGATTATAGGTGATATTTTTGGATGCATTGCCATCTCTCTAATTTCAGTATACCATAAAGGAATCATATGTAGCTTGTGCTTTTCAGAAATGAGCAAGACAACTGAAATAGTCATGACAAACAGTTATTTTTAATATAAACTGGGATATATGACAACTAAAATGAGCTCAAAAATGTTTTCATTAATTCTCTTTCTTTTTTTTTTTTTCGTTTTCTCTTATACCTCTCTGGGTGAAAAAGGACAAAGTTCTGCTTTTTGCCATTAAAAAAGATTCCATACTAAAACTGCATTATTTACAAGATTTGGTGTGATAATTTGATACGATAATTTTTCAAATAAATCTCCAGATCTTCACGTATCCAAGTATAAGTCCAGTGAATGCTATCAGTGGTGTTATAAGTCCTACAACTCTCAGCCTGCTTACCTCACCCATTGCTACGCCCCGGACAACGCCGCGGTCGACACCAATACCACGTTGGTCATCAAACTTTATCTCCATGGATGATAACATGGAGTATTCCATGCTAGCTAATATTGTGCCAACAGTGAATACAGATGAAGCACTGCTTGGAGAAGGTAGAGTATTTTGCTGCCTTTAATCATTGTTCATGTCATGACATAAATTATGAGGCAGCATTAATATACCATCCCAGCACCTTTTTTTAACCATATCTTATGGTCCTACACTTCACTGACTTAATTCTATATCACTGCTAGACTAGGAGGTATAACTACCCTTGATTACAAATTAAAAAAGCAACATACCAACTTTAAAAATCTGTTTAAAAAATAATGGTAAAAAAAAAAATAAAAAAAAGTAAAGTACCCCCGTCGCCCAAGTGGCGTATAGGGAATATGGTGTTAGTGACCATAAATTTTACAGACCTTTGACACATGATTTTTGGGGTAATGTGGTCGTTATTATGCCCGTGCCACTTTACTTTCCCAGAAAAAAATCCTATACCCATTAAAGGCTGGGTGAACAGGAAGCCGTCGGTTGGGATCGAACCCTACCTCTTGTCCTTTGTAGTCCAGTTCACTAACCACTAAGCTATTGCGGCTCCCTTTTTATTTTTGTATTTAACTTAATTTCTTTGGATTTCCATACGTTCTCAAGTACAACAAATGCTCCTCTTGCTTTTGTTATCCTTATTTCGGTATCATTCTCTGTTCCTCCCTCTTTGTCTATATTGCTGCCCAGATATATATAAGATTGTACATCTAAGCTATCACTTCTAAATTGAGTAAAACCTATGTCTAAATCACTTTCGACATAATCTTTTCATCAAAATCTTATGATCTAATTTCATAATGGAAGCTAAAAATTTACAAGAAGTTGATGGACATGATAGAATATTTTTTAATGATTTTTAAACACAAATTTGAAAATTTGAGAATCCACCGATTCCGTTGAAGAAAGCAGGAAATTGTGCAAACTGAAGAGTTACTACCAGCAGTTGTAATGTAAAAATATGTCTAATTTCACCACAATATCAACTAAAAATGATGCCATTAGCAGCCAAATGGTTAGTTATGAGTAGACATTTCAATTTCAAAGTTTCTGTTTCATCTATATACTACTATTTATCTCATTAAACTTTACTTTGCATTTATTAGTTAATATATATTTTTATCAAACAATAGTGAGAAAATAAACATAAAATTGTATTTGACAACTTAACAAAAGGAAAGAGAATCATATGTAATATTGTGAAGGCTGCAGTTAAACTGGATAATACAAGATAAAATGAACTGAAATTGTAATTAAAATCCTTTTGTTAGGCTGTCATATACAATTTTATTGTTTATTTTCTCATGTTTTTTTACAGCTTAACTGGTAACCCTCACAATATTACTTATTTGTGCTTATCAACAAGCAATCTAAAAATGCTTTAGAAATACTGGAGATATGCAATTAGTGGGTCAGAGATTACTGTATTATGTACTGTGTTTGTTTCATTTTTACTGTTTAATTTATACTAATAAATTATACCATTTATATCACAACATCCTTAATTTACAGTTAAGGTTGTTTAAGCTTATATCAGTCCATTATGTTTAGATGTAAAGAAGGTGACTAATTAGTGGATCAGAAGTGTTTTACTGAAGTATAAATTTGTGACTTTAGTAACACTGTTAATCCAGATCAGTTCTGGAACCACAGGTGCCAGAAGATGAGTGGCACACCTGTAACAGACTTTAGTAACTTGAAAAGATGTCTCATTGTCTTTATTTACTGGAGGCATGACACCCAGTCAGTGACCTTCAGCTGAATACATGTGTCAGGATCAGCGAACAACAGGAGCGGATCAAGACCCTGCTCTACTTCCAGGTGATGCTCCTGGAAACAGACTATCCAGTCTGGCCTAGCAAGTAGGGATTGAAGAGGGAAGTCATCCGAGGACTAAGAAATGCCATGCTGGAGTCGGATGTGTTTGGTTGTGGGGGGCATCCCAGGACTAAGAAATGCCATGCTGGAGTCGGATGTGTTTGATCGTGGGGCACAAATGTCACACCCTAGCTGCCAACCACAACACAATGAATCCATACTAACTCCATGTCTTTTTAAGGGATGATGATGAAGAGGACTGTTGAGCCATTTAGTGGTCATTTCGTGAATGCCAGAACAGAGTGAGATCTATATTTGCTGACAGTTTATCCAGTAGGCCATGGGCTTATGCTTTTAGTTTCATGGTACAGATATATTTGTTAAAATCTGAAGACCTGGCCAGGATCAGATTAACAAGTGCACTGAAACTGAAAGGTGGAGAGGTATACAAAAAAGAAATAGAATTATGATGCCATAGACTCGACAGAATATTCAGACAAACCAAAAAATTGGTAAACAACCAAATAATGTAGAATATGTGAAAAAGCTCATGTTATAGTATGATGATGAAAGGGGAACAAAAGTGGTATCATTTATATAGGTGATGGACAACACACACAAGCATATGTTGTCCATTGTTCTTGCTGAAGGCATGTTGAACCGTAAGTTCATTTTGATTTTGTGTTGTCCCTCACTTACGTAAAGCTGTAACCACACCATTTTTTTCTCCTTTCATCTTTATCATCAGCTTTACAGCAGCTTCACATTTTTATGCCTTTACCCCCTCATGTTATAGTACCTTAACCTGCATGAGGGCTAAAGGATCTGACAGACAGGCAAGCATAAATCCTTGTACTTTGTCTTCTCTCTTCTAAACAAGTCTGGTTTCATTTATGACCTTTAAGAAATCTAAGTCAGGCTGTGTAAGTTATACTTCATAAATTAGACATGTTGTAAGGGACATTAGCCATGAACAAACCAATGCTTTCTTTGAACTTAGTAAAATTGATGTCTCTATGTTCACACAACAGAAGAGGAAGAAGATACTTCAGAAATTCTTAGCAACTTTATTTAATAAACATGTCACTAGAGATTATTAAATATTTTGCCATTACTTTTTGCAGATCGATACTTTTCCGTTCACTCCAGTGAGAGCTTGGATTCCTCAAATGGATCTCTTTCCCAAGGTCCACCTCAGCAGCAGCCAATCCAACACCAGCCTCAGCAACAACAGCAAGAAAGCTCAAGTCTGCCTCAGCAACAGCAGCACTCGCAGACACACTTACAGTCTTCAGCAACAACTCAACAACAGCCAAGGACACCATCTGCCTCAGATTCTTCCCCTACACAGTAACAAACCAAGGCCATATGCCACTGACAAACTATCAGCATTTTGCGCACCTCTTTGACTTTCTGTCCACAAGTTTGTAACCACTCTGTCAAATGCTCCTGCTTACTATAACATTTGAAGCATTGGATTTGAAATCAGCGCTATAATTCAGAGATTGGTAATTGTGTGAGTTTATTATTGCCTATGCTATTTAAACATTGATATTGAAGAGTGTGTCGAGACTGGTATTAATATTTTTATCCATTTACTAATGCTGTAAAATAAACCTGAGTGATTACATTGTACAGACACCTCCTATATACATTGTCTTAATAATGGCTCTTCCATTTTTTGTTTAAGTAAATTAAAACTGTGATTTTTTTTTTCCCTGGTTTGTGTATAGCTGGTATGTTCAAATGGCACTCTTGTAAGACTTGGGTGTATAATGAGACTTGATCCTGTTGTTGTTTGTTTATTACTTAATTCTTAATATTTGTATTTGTCTTATGAATTATAACAAGACTACCACTAGGACACAGAGTTATTACTGTCTATCACTGTTGGGTGAGAGTTACTTTAATAAAATTTCAGTCTTGCTTAACTCAGCAATTGTATGCCTTATCAAATCATGGCACTGAAATCAAAAATGATACTCCTTACCCAGGTAGAAGAGCTACAACTTCTAACAACACTATACAATAGAGCACCACAATGCTCTAAAATATCATCTAAACCATTAGCCTTCTTTCAAGTACATTTTTGCCTTTTCAATATTTAGTTTTTTTAAAGCCAGGCTGCAAAGTGGTTGAAGTGCTTTTATTTTCTTTATCTACCTTTATAATTAATAACATGTGCGTGTTACTTCTAAATCTTTCCACATCAGTTTCTGGATTCTTGTTTATTTATATATCAGATCATAACATTGACAAAACACAGCATAACAAGCACACTTCTAACACACTTTCGCTGCTAATTAAAACCTATCATATATTTTTTTTATCAAAGAAAATGTATGTAGTAGGAAACAGGCCAACTGAAACAAAATAAGTCTATTAATGCCTTGGAGATACATGAATTGCTGTTGAGGTAACAAAGGTCATTTTACAGTGACTGTTGAAATAACAAATTGTACAATCTTGGGGGAGGAAATGCTTGATGAGATACTAAATCTGTATGTCATCCAGCCACTTGCTCAGACTTGACTTGTCTAAGACATTCGATCTATCTACCTCTTCATTGTGAGCCTTCTAGCTTGCACTACCAGCCAAGGATTTAGTGTCTCTGTTATTGATTGTGTTGTATAGATCTGAATAAACCACTGATATTCATTTCATTGTATCTGTGAGCTAACATCGCTGTGATCAAATTCCAATTTTTTGTATTTGTTTAAACTTTGCTTCTCTCCTCTATCCCCCATAAATAAAAACAAAATAGTTTTAAAATGTATTTGATTATTTTGATCTATCCATTATTTTAAAACTTTTTTCTCTCACGCTTCTTGGAAGTGAACTTTTTATTTTAAAAATGAGCCAACATAGATTGTTAAATGTATCCTATTGAAGAATTCACAAGGAAATAGAAAATGGAAGACTTAGAAACACTTGGAGAAGAGGATTAGAAACTGGTATAATTAGAAACAGAATTGCCTGGAGCAAATAGTTGGTTTTGTTGGAGAACTATGGATTTGGAGCTAAAGGTTAATGGTAGTTAGCATAAATAGATCTCTTAGCCATATTCAAGGTCTGTGAACTATTTTTGTGGCATGGACACAGGAGTCTGAACCAAATCTATGGATATCTTTTAGAGCCATTTAAACTGTTATACTAAAACTTAAAATAATGACTTCCATCTAACATGAGTAACTACATCATAATAGTAATATTACAATTTTGTTGAGCATAGGCAACTCAATTAGACATCAGCCACAAACAATTCATCCAGAATCAGTAGCAGCCTAAATGTGATAAGAAAATATATTTGTGAATTATTTTGCAGACAGTCACATGTATTGCTTATATTTCTGTGATGTGTATACCAAGTTTATTGCTGAGATCAGCAAACTCGAGATTTCAGACACCCCTCCCCAATTGTCTAGTGGATAGTAATATAAAATTGTTTTGTGATATATATATATATATTATTTGATCATATAAGGTAGATACTAACATAGCTGGATAGAACTAGAATAGTTGGTCTGCATCTATAAAGTTAATGAGAAGTTGTTTGTATCTCAACTTTAGTTACATATCTTGAATTAAAACATAAATAAATTTGTAGTTTGAGATTGGGTGATAGCCCTTCTTTTGTGAAAACTGATTTACTCAAAACACAGATTTATTATTATTTATTTGAATTTATTCATTTTGTGAATTGTGCATATTAACACTAATTGAATCCTAGGCAAATACAATCCATAAGCTTCAGAGTTCTATAAATTTCTTATTCAAGATTTGAAGACTAAATGTTATAGTTACTTGAGTTCTCTTGTGTGTGACTGAACATGCTTTTTAGTTGCGGGAAGTAGTATTTTCAGTGAGAAGAAAAGTTGATGTGATTTATTTGTATAATAATATGATGAGCTGGCTCAGTTTACAAGTGAGGTGGTCATTTGTTAAAGCTTGATCTGTGTTTGTGCCAGGGGCAATGAATTTGGGACATTCACAAATAGCTTTTATTGATAAATATTTTGGAGGTTTTTAATGAAACATTTGTTATGTTATTGGCTTGAAAATTCAACCTAATATGGTTATGGTTAGTCAAGGTTCCCTGGTGTCACCGCAAATGAATTAAAATCCATAATAACCTAATATGTGTAGGGGATTCATGAGATAAGTGTATTACATTGTATTAAAAGATATTCATGGTCATTTGTGTGGTTATTGTTAACTAACCACATACACATGAAGTGCGGTTTTTAGAGAGAGAGAGAGAAAATAAAACTGGTTTTAATACCAACACTGACAGACTCATCACATCTCTATAAATACTTCTATAAAGCTATGTTTGAAAGTGCAAAATTGTAGAGCACTTTCTGTGTCACTCCTTGAGTCAAGTAATGTAATAACTCATGTTCTACTCACTAAACAAGTCAGCTTTTGTGGTTAAATGGTAAGGCATAATATATTGTGCTCTTTAGTAAAATTGGAAATAAGATATTTATGTTCATCAAAGCTTTTTTATAGCAAGAAAATTTAATTTTGAAAGAGGGAGGAAAAAATGGGGGCTGGAGTAGTTCAAGTTATGTGATAAAACTGTTTATTTGATTCATTTGTATTTGCAATAAGTGAAAATACATGTGGCCAGTTCTTACTATTTTCAAATATATTAAATATCTCAGTGAGATATCTTCATGTAAATTGATGTTTAAGAAAATGTTATATATATATTTGTATTTAGCTTCAGCATATTTAGTGCAATGTTTATGACAGTTAAAGGTACTAGCAGTATTGTTTAGGGTAAACTGACTTACTGGAATTTGTGTGACAAACATGAGTAATTTTAGATAGCATTTAAAATCTATAGAACACTTTCTACAAGAATTCTCAATGCTCTATGAAAAATAAGATTTGGTTTAATGAGAAAACACAATAACTGTTTGAAGGAGCTGAAGTGAACCACTGAAGTTAATTTAAACTGACTGTGTTGTTGTTAGAGTCAAGAACAATGAAGAATATGGTGTTTTAGAGTGATAAATTTGCACAATTTAAACATTTTGCATGAATTAACAGAACATGTACGTTGAATTCATTCAGTTTTTAATTTTGAGATTACCAAGTGCATTTATTATGGCACATTGAGTTTTGTCTTAAAATATAGTGCTTTAATTAAACTCACAGTAGAACAATATTCTAGGTCTGTTTTCTTCCATTCTTCCTCCTTTACTACTTCAGGTGTTGAGGAAGATAACAAAGTTATGATCCATAGCTTCCTGCAGCCACAGGCTTTCACATTTATGCTGTTGTAAAGTTTCTTTGATGTTGTTACTCCAACGTTGGCTGGGTATGCCTTACGCTCTGTGTCCTTCTTTAAGACTATCAGATGCTTGAAATCAGAGATTAGACTGGATTACATGGCCTCACCTAATTGAGAAATTATTTTTGAGCCAGAGATAGTTTGTTAAATATTTGAGTGCTATCAATGTGGTTATTGTACTGAGAGTGAACCAATAAGTACTTGCCATTAATTACATTAACTTGTCAGTATTTAGATGACAATTGTTAGATAAAGGGATTCCAATTTCATTTAAAAAGGAAGTTACATTTGATCTTATATGAGCTGAAATTTGTAATTTATTTAGGTCTAAAGTTGCTATTGACCCATCTGTAAAAATGGGTACCTTGCTTGTATACAGTTAAGGAAAATAATAACTTGGAACAGTTGCTAGTTCACTTCCAACCTAGTACTGAGGTTAAACACTTCAAATCCATACAACATTACATTATATTGGATTATTTTTTTCAGATTCATTGTAATGTGTAGATTATCTTGTATACAAAATATAGTTTCTGCCTCAGTGAAATTAACAGCCGATTGATGATGTCATGTTGAGACAATTAGAAAACTAGAGGTGATAACCAGTAAGCTGCAGCAAATTTATGCAATTATTATTATTGTAAGCTATAATTGTTAGCTTCTATTCATCTTGTATAAGAGCACCTTTTGATTTCAATGCACTTCTCCACATACATTGTACAGAAAATAGAAACCAGTATACATTGTTAATGTAGATACATTTTATGTATTTATATATAGTCTTGCCATTCAACTTTGCATCCAGTATTCTGTTATTGGTTCATTATTTGTATACTGTACATTACTAGCTTTTTTCTTACAGCTAACCCTATTAATTCCACTCTGCTATTTGTTCTGTTTTGCAGCTAATCTGGTTCACATCTCATATCATGTTATATTGATTCAGTGCTGCCTTATGCTATATCTTGTAACTAATTTATTCATTCTGACCCCGATCACCTGTTATATCTTACAGCTGACCTAATGATTACAGTTCAACCGTCTGTTCCATTTTACAGCTAATCCTGTTAATCCCACCCCATCACTGTTCCCATCTTTTAACTAATCCTGTTAAACCCATACCACAAGTTCCATTTCACAGTTAACCCTATTTGTCCCACCTCATCACTGTTCCGCCTAATAACTATTCCAATTAATCCTACTCCCATCACTGATCCATCTTACAGCTAATCCTACCCCACCACTAACCACTGTTCCATCTCACAACTGATATATTAATCCCACCTCACCACAGTTTCTTCTAACAGCTAATCCTATTAATCCCTCTCAATTACTGTTCCACCTCACAACTGATCCTATTAATCCCAACCCACTACTGTTCCCCATTACAGCTAATCCTATTAATCCCACTCAGTCTCTTGTTCCATCTAACAACTAATCCTATTAAATTTGCTTCCAGATGAATGCCATTTATGTTGCAGTATCTCCAGTAAATTGGAATGGAGATACCAATGTCTTTCAGATTTTTATTCAATTTGTGCTCATATTTTCACATCATGTGATTTATTTCATTCACCATTTGTTTTTCTTTTCATCTGTTATGATTGAAACTTTCAAATTTTGCATTATTGTATTATTTTTTTCCCTGTATAATTTTTTTTTTTTTTTCTGTGTGTTTTTGGTAGACATGTATTTCCTTTTTGCATATTTAATATGTGAAGAATCATTAATTCCACATCCAACTCAGTTGCTTATTTCCCCTGTGTATAGATATTTGATTTTGAAATCCAACTGTTGGAGTTTTCATGTGTGTTTATGTCATATTTGGGTGTGATGTTTGATATCATGTTGGTCTTATTTAATCAAGAAGTACCTCATGTTTCACTTATGTTGTACGTGTGAAGAATATAAACTAGCATGCTCCATGCACTAACAAACTGTGATACGGTTTAGAAAGCAAAACCAGAAAAATACTCTTGTATTTATTTTTTTGATCTGTTTTATCTTGTTATTATGTTTATCTAGTATTTATTTAGTTACTTGTGAATATTTAATGGAAGTATCAGTGTGCATACACTATATCGTCGGCTGAAAGCAACTGCACAGCTTTGGGCTTGTCTGGAGTGCTGTGATATCACTTCTGACAACAATGAACAATAAATTAAATGTGAATTCATTTAATGACAGTTCAGACTGGAAAAAATTATACATTGATTTTTGTAGTACATGTAGTAATTTAATCATTTAAATAGTAGTTTAATAAAAATTAGCACTTAAATAATTATTGTAGTATTTGTACAGCCACCAGACAACTATTCCTCTTTGTTATCCATTTTTACACTGAATGTTAAATGGACATGAATGGATAGTGTTTTACATAGTTAACATCAAATGCCCACTACATTTGGCTCAGCACTGCATATTTTCATACCTTATTGCCTTTCCTCCCAAATCTCTTCTCAGTTGACCAGACTGTTTAGTCTATTTTCAGATCCACTGTGGATATAGAATAGAAGAATAGAATCCTGATTGGTTCACAGTTAGCTATGAGTTATTGACCACTTTCACCCCAGGTGTTGTAAGGTGTCTTGGGTCTTATTGCAATACTTATTGTTCATCTGCATACACCTTTAGACGACATTATTAATAAGTTCAAAGACAGCTTTAGTCTGCTCAAGGCACATGACATCTCCAAAGAGCTTGGCCCAATCTGGTACCGGTGATGGCCACAAGAGCCTTCGCTATTCATTATATGTCAAGCTTGGTTGTATCACAATAAATCCCTGAACTAATTTATTTATCTACCAAATTGTCAAACAGGCTGTTTCCAATTTGATAATCAACTGGGAGTGAAACTGTCACTCTTGAAAACTATTGACTCCTAATATAGAAAACTATTGACTCCTAATATAGAAAACTATTGACTCCTAATATAGAAAACTATTGACTCCTAATATAGAAAACTATTGACTCCTAATATAGAAAACTATTGACTCCTAATATAGAAAACTATTGACTCCTAATATAGAATTATTGATGCAGATTTTATTCTCATTGAGTGAAGTTAGATATCAGCCATGTATAAAGTTGGTTTTGACATTATGTTATTCTAGCACCAATATTTCTTTATCTCATTATTTTTTATCTGTGTAATCAAGTGAGGCCCCATTAAACAAAGATGTTGCAGACTCCAGATCTAGGCCAGTTCATCATCATTGAGTGCTGTCTCCACATCGATGGTAGGCTACCGTGAAGCACCATTCTGCTCTGTCTCGTGCTTTGATGGTGCAGGTTGTCATAGGCTGACTTGTCCATCTTTTGATGTTGCTTTTCAATGTTAGTCTTGGTCTGCCTCTTTTACCTTGTATTTTCACTTCCAAGATTAGTTTTTGTAGGTTGCTGTATCTTTTAGCATGCCCCAAAAATCTTATTTGTCTTGTTTTGAATTGTGTTTAGTAATTCTCTTTTCATTTTTAGTTGTTTTAAGACTTCATCATTTGTTTTCTTTTCTTTGATACAATTCTTCCTATTCTTCTATACATCCACATTTGAGAGGTTTCAATTTTCTGTTCTATTTTCTTGTCTAATGTCCATGTTTCTGCACTATAAAGGAATGTTGAGAAGTTATAACATTTTGCTATTCTTAGTTTTAGTCCACTTGTTATTTTTTTTGTTGGTATATTTCTCATGGCACTAAAATTACTTTTAGCCATTCCTTTTCTTTTGTTTATTTCAGTTTTACATTTTCCATCACTGGTTATGTTATATCCAAGGTAGTTGTAGCTATGTACTGTCTCTAGGCCAGTTATGTTCTCATATAATGATATCTTTATTAATCTTTTTTCTATAAGGGGACTTGGTGGTCTACAGATAAGATGACTTCTATATAGAAAGGTCCTGGGTTTAATCCCTACCACTGAAAGTTGGAATTTTGAAAAAATAACAAATCCATGGTTTCCTTATGGCTTTACTTTCATCTGATCTGTGGTTAGTGAGATCTGATCTCTAGCCGTCCCAGATAACAGCAAAATACAGAATGTCTTATGTGCACTTGTGCACATTAAAAAAAAACTTTTTGCAAGTTCATATTTGAAAAGAATTGGCCAAAAATGGCCACTTTCCAGGCAATAATTGTTAAGCAAAGTCTATTGATTCAGAATACAGATGCGGGTGTCCGGTTAGCGCAATCGATAGGCGGTTGGCTTACCACGGCAACAGCCGGGGTTCGTACCCTGGCGAGGACACCTGGGTTTTACTAATTCCCTAAAAATTAGTACCTCTGAAGTCGGAGTAAATCTGCCTGCATGGCGAGGGGCATCCTGTAATGGGATAAAAACAGACTTTACACGCAAAATTCAGTCCCACAAATTGAGTGGGTGGGACTTCGTCAGAGGTCAAAGCTGACGAAAGCGAACGAACGAACGAAGAATACAGATGTATTGAGGCCAAAAAACTCAGATATCTTGGTTTGCCATAAACTAGTGACACAACACATTCACTCCCACTCAATGGGTGAAGGCTAAGACAAAGATTAGAGAGCGTTCCATAGTTCATTATACAGCTATCCTAGCAGCTTTGATGAATTGGTGTTTTTAGTTTAACCCCTTGATGGAACAACTATTGGAAACTCCCCTGCCAATGAAATTAACACACAAAAAACACACATAACAACTTTCTGAATTTTGCCTGACCTAGATAAGTATTGCATTTCTGCATATGAAATATTCTTTCACCTATCTACTAAGCATTGACATATTGCTTAATGGTACTGTAAATCTCAGACTGGTTTTTGAATGGCAGCATTAAATTCCTCAATTAAGCTGGGATCTGCTGATTGGTATTGATTTATAAAACTTAATCTATCTCAGACTCCATGTTAAAGGACCTCCTAGTAGAGATCCATAGCTTTTTATATGTTCTGTCTTCCCTGTAGAATACCATTCTTGTCAAATATACTTTATAGACTCTGGTTGTATCTACAGATATGCAGGAGTACTACTTTCAAGTTTTCTGAACTTCAATTTGCTCAATCAGTTCTGTCAAATTGTGTAATTAACTTAATAATAGCAAACGAAGGCTAAAATCAATCTTTTATGAAAGTACATTTTTCAACGGTGAATTTTCTTGTATAAATTTATTTGTGTGTATCAACATAGATTTTATGCAGTTTTCTTGTTTTTATAAAGGTGAGTGCATCTTGAGGTTAGACACACTACATCAAACCATTGACCCCTTTGATTATGATAGAAAATTATTAGCCAATTGAAAAGTCTTACCTATATTTTTTCTCTTATATGATTGAAAAGCAGTTTTGATCCAGCTAATGTCTTTCATCCAAGCATGCATGTACTAACAAGCCTTAGTTTGCTTCTACTTTCAATAGAAATTATATGTCTTTTCAGGATAAATGGATGCATTATTTTCTGTGAGTTTTTTGTTGTTCTCAGTTTGAATAATGAATTCAGGAATATTGGATTGTCACTGCATTTAGTCATCATCACCAAAACACTTTTAGTGTCTTTACTGTTATGTGTGCAGCATTTTGTTTTATCTAATATGGTTAAGTTTATAGTCAACAGTCTAAGGGTTTGGGGTAGAAGTAGCTTATTGTAAACATCTGATCATTATGATAATGTCATTTAACAATAAATCTTTGCTGGCTTGAAATATGGCAATGTTATTTTGTAATCAACATTTCAATCAATTTATTTCAGTTCTGTAAGGTTGTGTATTGTGCTTGACACCTGAAATTATGTTTTTTGATTGATGCTCTTCAGTATTATTGATATCTTTATATAGTAAACACTTTTCTTTAAATTAAAGATCAGAATTGGAAAAAAATGACATAAAAAGTTAAAGTTTATGAAGAACTTAATTCTATGATAAATTTGATTGAGTGCAAACATTGAATGTAAAACATTGTTACAAGTATGTTATAGTTGTTTATTTCTTTTCTAAAAGCAAAGGTTGGTTTAACCAGCGGAAAAGTGTTATTTAATTTAAAGAGCTTAGTTGTGTTAATTCAGTTGCAGAAAGTGACAAATGTTTTGTTCTTATCTTATCAATCATATATTTATACAAGTCTACACTCTCGGCAGAAGTCTACCTGCTTGTTGTTTAATACTGTGTGTCAAACCATGCAGGAGAACAATCACTTTTGACTGACACCACTAGAAGACTGTTAGATTTTACTCCATTCATGTTTTAACACCATAATGGTTTTGTTTGTTTGTTTTGTACTAAGGTTTTATACTATATTTTTGTTTGTTTGTTTGTTTTGTACTAAGGTTTTATACTATATTTTTGTTTCTATAATATCAATCCCTTTTATAACCTTTGCCACATAAGACCACAATTAGATATCATTCTTGTTAATTGTCCAGCGCTAATTCCTCAAGCCAGTCCAAAATGAACCCGTTATTAGTCATCGTAATACCCTTCAGGCAGTGATGAAAGGGTTTCTCTACCCACTATTATTCCTAGACTATTTCTCTATTTCCTTCCAATCAAGCCAGTGTCTTGGGAGTTTTTCTTGATTTCAAGTCCATTTCTGAGCCTTCACTGTGAGTTTCCTGACAAAGCCTGCCACACCATGCTGACATAGGTTTTCTTAATGCAATGCCCAATTCACCTTTGTTCTTTAATTATTAATCTGCTCCTTTAACTTAGTGATAACAAGGTTATATAATACAGGTTCATTTGAATTGTTCACCCAACTTTTGTTAATATGTCTATGGAGTTTTCTTTGCGGAAAGCATGTGAAGTGCATTCTTTATTTTTGATTTGTTAGAATTAATCATATGCTTAGTTATGCACACTCATTACTTTTTTTTTACTTTCCTGTTTAAGAAATAACTATGCTTCTTTATATATACATCATTTGAAACTAAGACACTCATTCTTGACAAACGATATATAATAGAGCACAGAAAAATAGCCACAATTGGAAGTAATTATAAAGAATTATGTTTGTGTCTATGCATGTTCTTGTATATATTTCCAGGTGAGGATTAATATTCAGGTTAAAATCCATAACATGAGAAACATGCTTTTGAACACTTATATTTAATTGTTGTTATTTATTGTAAGCTATATAGCATACACATCTAGGCTTGCTGTTCTGTTACAGTGGACAGAAAAGATTTTGTTTCCTGATTATGAAGACACAGAATAAAAAAGGAACATGCTTTGATGAAGAACTGTACTCAGACAAATAATATATGCAAGAATCTTGCCTTATTTTTCTTGTCATTTTCTTGATATGTTTTACTGGTGTACTCATTTATGCAATCGGTTTTGAAAAATGGATTTAGTTTGTAGTGATGAAGAACAGTGCTCTTTCGGTCATTGCTAAATGTGGATATGAATGCTTGTTTGTTATTTACATATTATATACATTTCCTTGTAAAGTTGGATGCTGACGAAAGTACCGTTTACATTAATCAGATTTGGTTGTTGCCGAGAATTGACAGTAGTTAGTTAACACTCTTTCTATTTTAAGACTTTATTCAAATTAACATGGAGGGAGAGAGAAAACTCACATCATTTGTTCTCATTAGAGTTGTAAATAATATTTATTCTCTTACTTTGTAAATACATTAATGTACTAATTTGTTTTATTTACTTTGTTATAAAAGTATAGAGATTTTTTTAAAACCCCATCTCTGTAAGAAAGTAATGATAAAAGTTGACCTTCAATAGGTCCTCCTGGAATTATTTTTGGTAAAGAAATAGCTGACATTTAAAATCCTGATTCTTTTTTAAGAAAACAGTAATAAAAATGAGTTGACATCAAATACTAGGATTCTTTTTGATAGACAAAAAAAGCTGCAATTTATATTTTATTTATTTTCTTTTTTAATAGAAACCAGTATTAATGAAATATGTACTTGGATTGTTAAAATATGACACTGGAGGAAATTGGGTGTTTTTGATCATAACATTTGGTGGTTGGTTGGTTGCGTTCGCCCGATGACTAAAGTATTCTAGAGTATCATGGTAGACTAGAATAACATTTGAGATGGTAGAATAACACAAAAAAATTTAGCTAAATATGTACATAAACAGTGCCATATGTGTATTTTAAGAACATTAATAGAGGAAATTCCTGCCTACGGGGAATATGTTATAGATTAAACTATGACGTAAAGTAAAACATAACGTATATTATCAACATGTTACATTCTTTATAACAGAGCCCTGAGGATGTGTTTAAAATGGTGTGTTTGTAACAGCAGAAAAAATCTGGAAAGTTTTAATTGGGTACAAAGACTTCTGGTCTAATAACATCAATAGGTGGACAGGTGAACCTATGACAACATGCACCGTTCAAGACAAGAAACAGAGTAAAATGGCGTTCCACGGTATTCAACCTCGATGTGGAGGTGGTGCCCAAATGAATGAAAGAACAAAGAGTATTATGTGTACACTTTAAGGACTATGTGTCAACTTCATACTGTGATATCGTACTGTGATCCAGTATATACTGCTAACACATTAGCATAGACAGCAAGAAAAGAACAGTTGTAGCCTTCTACAAAATGCAGAAATAAAGCAGTTAGGAGACACAAATAGGTTGATAAGATGAACATTTTTGCTTCCAAAACTTTCTCCTCTATTTTGTAATAAATTATTGTCCGTCAAAGTTCAAACAAAATGAAGTTTAACTAATAAAACCTCTTTAATGTACTCAAAAGGTACTGACATGGATTTATGAAAGCAAATGAAGAGAAATAAAAGAATTCAATCGACAAACTTGCTCTGCATCATATACGTCTAAGCCATTTGTGGAAATGTGAAACAGGAGGATAATAATAATTGAAATAGCAGATTGTTAAGAAGTGTGTTACAAATAAAAGAATATATTAAATATTTTGTTACAAGTTTGAACTCAAATGAAGCATTGTTATACCAGCAACAAGCAATACATCTATCTTTTTGTGAAACTTACTTAAAGAGCAACATCAGAGAAATTGTAATGTAAGCAAAATTAATCACTACATTCATGTTGTGTGCATTTCCTTACTTTTTAAAAATATTATCTTTATATCTTTACCTTACAAAAGTCACTTAGATGAAACAAGAGCCCAGACATTTCACTTTTGTTATAGTTTTGTTTCAGGTGGTGCTGTCTTTTATTATTGAACAATCACACATGGTGTGATTGTTCAATATTATTATTCTTTTTAAGGACAACTTCACTCACAGATAACAATATAGATTGAGCTAGAGTTTGTTGGCAGTACACATTTCTTATTTTTCTTTACTGTTCTCATAATTCTCTTCTACATTGTTTTGTTTCACATTTCTATTACCTTCTGAGTAGTTGTAGCTCAGTGTGTTGTTACTTTATCATTACCTATCATCCCTGCTTTCCTTGATCATAGATCCATTTGCCATTTGACTCAATTAGCACCCTGCTGCATGCTCGTTTATTGTTAATTTTTACTGACATTAGCAATAATTAATCTCTTTGTGAACTAAATATGTTTTTACAAACACCTTCAGCATTGTCTTATTATTATTATTATAACAATATATATACATTGGATATATCATTACTTTGTACGAGTATAGTTAATTTATAAATTGATTACATTTTGTTAATTAATTTGTTTGTTTTAGTTTGCTATAATATTTATTTGTTATTTAGTTTATATTTACTGTATTGTAATTTTAAGTTTGTTCATTTTGTTTGCTCAGAGTGATTTTTCTGTTTGCTCTTCACGTTACTTTTTTCTGTAATTTCTTGTTATTATTTCATGTTTTATTTATGTTCCTTAATTATTTCACTTTCAAGTTTAGCTGCTTTTATTCTCTCATGTCCTGTGAATTGTTGCTTATAATTTTTATTTCTATGTTTATGTTCTTTGTGATATTATTTTTAGTTTGCAGTAATTGTCTGTCTTAGTATTTGAGTTTTTCTTTAGATTTATGTATGTAACTATTTTTTTTTTTTTTTTTTTTTTTTTTTTTTTTTTTTTAACTTAATACCTGATTTTTCTCCCCCTTTGCCTTTCTATCTATTGACCTTTCGAGCCGTAACCGGCCCATAGGGCGTAGACCAAGATACACCTTCTCCTATATGGATTTTTTGTTCTAGCAGTTTTCTTTTAAAGATATTTTATCAAATCTCGCCATCTGTCTCTGTTCTGTGCAAGCAGTTCTATCTCATTGAGGGAGCCGACTCCTGCTGCTCTTGCCTCTCTCATCAATGTTCTTCTCAGTGTCTTTGCCTTTCATCATTAGGAAAAAAATTAAATGAAATTATTTGTGAGTTCTTTTGTGCATGGTGTTTCTTTTGTGTTTTCTAACATTTCGTTAATTCAGTCTTCTCGGTCTGTCTTTACCTTTTTCTAGTTGCTTATTCGCAATTTTCATGCCTTTTAAGCTTACCCTTATTTATGACCAGTTTTCTCAAATTTGTTGTTTTCCTTTTTTCTTTTATTTGTTTATTCTTCACGTAAATTAGCTTTTTCTGTTGGGATATTTAGATGGCTGTGTACCATATGTATGTTTAATGAAACATCCAAAACATTGTCACTAAATGGAACATCTGTTAATACATATGTTAGTACATTGCTTAACTGTTCTACCATCTCTTCTAATCAATACAGGTATTTTTTTTTTTCAAGAAATATATTCTTATTTATTACATTTGACAATGGATGCAGCCAATATCAAGTCGGAATCTAATATTAATATTTATCAATTGTGGTTATTTTTTAATTTTGGTATAAATGACAAAGCTGTCTAGTGTTACCTTATTCATGCAGGAATTGTAAAGCATGTTTTGATTGAATTATTTCCCCTCTTTCCTTCCCACTTAATGGAGTACAAACAAGCGAAGCAGAATTGTACTTTTATTAGGACAAATAGTATATCATTTTACAGATACAATGAAACTGTAGTGAAAAAAAAAAATACATTTTGTCTTATTTTTGAAACAAGCTGATACCTTCAGTAATGAATAAGTTCTTGAAAGATTATGAAATCTTTGTGGCTTATTTGTATTGAAATCATTATTGATATAACAAGGATTTTCAGATTTTATGATGGGAGGGTCAATTCTGGAATGGGTTTTTGCCAGAAATCATAGATGGTACTAACAATGGTATTTACATTTAACTATGGGAGGGCTGTGGTCATTTCTGGAAGAAGTTTTGCTACAAATCATAGATGGTATTGACAATGGTATTTAGATTTTACTATGGGAGGGCTGTGATCATTTCTGGAAGAAGTTTTGCTACAAATCATAGATGGTACTGACAATGGTATTTACATTTTACTATGGGAGGGCTGTGGTCATTTCTGGAAGAAGTTTTGCTACAAATCATAGATGGTACTGACAATGGTATTTAGATTTTACTATGGGAGGGCTGTATTCAATTCTGGATGGAGTTTTACCAGAAATAATAGGTGGTATGACAGGGGTTTTCAAACTTTCTTATGTAGGGTCAGTTTTAGAAGAGGTTTGCCAGCATGAGATCATTTTTTATGCAAAATTATTTAAACAAATGCAGTTATGCAATCCTGCTTAAATGTACACTGACTCAAATAGTGTACACAGTATTTGTACCTGATGAGAGTTGGAGCTGATAATGTGATTGTGCATTGATTCTCACAACTCAGAGATTGTGGATTCGTTCTCTGGTAGAATTGCTTCAGTCTGTTCTGCTATAAAGATGCTTTCCTAGCTCACAGCTAAAAGATAATAATAATGAATAGTATTGCGCCCTCTCCCCCCCAACCTGAAGATTGTAAATGCTATAAAGGATATTTAATACTTTTTCAAAAATTGGGAAAACACCTTGAGCAGCAAGTCTGTGTCAATAGAACTGCAAAACAAAAGAGGGTTTATTTTGTTGCTGAAACTGAATATAGAACCAGTTCTGACCAATGGAAGCAAGTCATTGACAATAGACAACAAATGAAAAGATAATTAGAGGCCACAAAGATGGGATTTCTCAAAAGATTGTTGAGTTTCCCGAACAGCTAAAAATACCACTGAGGAAATTCTCAATGATGCCAACATAAAAGGAGAGCTGCTAAAAAAATCACAAGAAACAATCAACATTTTTGTGCACATCATAAGAAGAGGAACAGAAGGAAACAAAAGTCAACATTTGTGTTTGCACAAGAGAAGAGGAAACTTCAAATATTTGGTTACAACTGGCACAATGCAGGGAAAGAGAGATCACAAATGACAAAAACAGACAATACCGGATAGCTTTGTGTCATGGCATATAGAACTGTGAACAACAGAATTTATATGAAGCACTGTGGACAGAGAATTCTAGAAGGACATAAATCGCCTACGCCAACCAGTATGGCATTTAATGATGATGATGAATGTTGGCAAAGATGTGTTGGGTGTCTACATTGGGTAGTTGTGTGACAAATGTTGCTATTGATTTAATGAAATATTTAGATGCAGGCCAGATTTTGATAGCATCTGCATTAGCTTTTTATAACCATAATTCCAATGGTGTCAGGTTTTAAAGTTTTCCTCTACAAAACTTTGATACCATTCAAATTATTTAGAAAAATTGTCATTGATTTTAAGTTATATCTTGACCTACTATTATATATCAAATTAAATCAGTTGTAAACCTAAAAAAATACATATTAATTTATTATGTATAATATACTTTATTATATTGTAACCATATATAAAAAAGGACCTGTGGGCAGACCAGAAATAAAATACATTGCACAGCTGTTTGTCTTCATCTAAAATGTGGTGACACTTTAGTTCTGATCTTGAAAATTTTGCAGCTTTTATAGATGAAGAGCCAAGTACATTTTCATCATTCAGAATAATGATCTTTTAAATTAGATTCCGTTTGTGAGACAACACACACAAAATGTAAAATATTTGAGCTCAAGTAGATATTTGTCAATGGTATTTTTGTAGAATAGCACTCATAATCAACATTTCAAAGTTTGGCAAATCTGAGAGTTTTTGTGGCTGAAATATTCCATTTTTAACTACAAAAGTATTGTTTCTGTATTTGCAAAAGAGGCTATAAGAGAAATTTCTTGACAAAACAGTATCTGGTAGTTATCATTTAACATTGACATTAGCCTGCTCCAGTTGTCTATATAAAATGTAAATCTACATAATGCTTCATAAAGAAATTTATTTTGGTAAGAAACAAATTGTTGAGGAACATACTATATAATTTGATGCTTGAAAAATTTTTGGGGATAAGTAATTTTTAAGTTAACAACATTACTCAAGAGATACATGGATAATAAAACGCTCCCCTAAGATTTTAATTCATAGCAAAATTTTATGTGTGCAGTTTTGTCATGAAATTGAAAACTGCTAGAACAAAAATTCAGATAAGAGAAGGAGTGTCTTGGTCTACGCCCTATGGGCCGGCTACAGCTCAAAAGGTCAATAGATAGATAGTTTTGTCATGTGTCTTATTATTACATATAAATAATAATGGAGCTTGACTATAATTTTAACATAACAATGATTTGAACAGAACTTGGTATTTATTGAAAGGAATTTGGTGTTTAGTAAAGTATTAACAAGTTTAGTATGGAGATTCTCTTGACAATGTAGACAGCTAATTGCCAAGTGCAGTTCTATTAAACTACACGAGGTTATGGAGCATGCCACATTGAAAGTGACATGTTGAAAAGTATTACTAATATTTATGATTAACACATGGCTGTGACGATAGATGATATTTATAGGTGGCTGTGACAGTTATTGGTATTTGTATAGGGCTGTGATGATTGAGTATATGGTACATGGCTGTCATGATCAGTGATATAATACATGGCTGTGATGACTGATCATTTAATATATACGGCTGTGACGATCAATGATGTATATAAATATGGCTGATGATTGATGATATTTGATTTAATTTTGCACATATTTAACATAATACTATGCTAATTTGTTAGACATCTGCTGCCGATGCCTTTTTGAAACTAGCAATTATATGTTTTGTTTCTTTTAAATTATTTGTTTGTTTTCTTCAAACCATGCACCAAGTAAGCTGCCTTGATAATATTTTTGAGTAAGTTGCCTTCAAAATAATTGCATACACTTTGTCAAGTTGTTTACCAAAGACATGTCCTCCCATATGATAGAAAACCTGAGGAATAGGTTGAATTTTATTTTAAAATTGTCTGGAATCGGCTGCTGGTTTCTGTATTGTTAATTTTTTTACCTTTGTTGTTTGTGTGTTGAGTGGATTCTTTTTTGTATTTAGAAGAGAGTGAAAAATGATGTAACATGTTGGTTTTAAACTGTTTGCTTGCTCTTATTGTAATTAGAATATAGTTATATATGATGATTATTCAGTATTATTGTGAGTGGGGAGCGTGCAAGATAATGTGTGTAGTAAACCTTGAACCTAATTAACCTCAATCACTGTCTCTTTTCCCCATTTCTTAATTATCTTTGCACCTAAAGAAATGACAAGCTTTTCCACATATTGTACAATGTGCACTGTTATTTTTTTTTTAATATTAAATTTTTCTTCGGGGCTTGTGATTTCCCATCTAATATTTCAGATATTTTGTACTAGAACTTCAGATCCTTATGTGAATTTGTTTGGGTCTGTAGTCTCTAAGTGGAATCATAATTAGTCATTAACTATTTAGTCATGATTAGGTCTTTTTGCAAACAGGATCTCTAGCATGTGATTGGTTGGTTGGCTAATGATCCAGACAACATTGTAACTTACTGTTGTCAGGGCTGTGGGGTCTGACACAATTTTAGGATGATGTGTTTAATGTTGAATTTAGTCAGAACAGTAACTAATGCTATTTTGACTCAGTTTAATAAGAATAGGTGCCAATTTGACTGGTTGTGTCAATAATTGATGGCCTTTACCTTCACATAAAAATAATTGATACTATTTATTTTAATATCAGGTGATAGGATAGTCACTGATACCATTAAAACTGAGATAACATTGCTTAAAGTCTTTTTATTTGAAATAACAATAATTGATACCTTTGTGATGTTGCAGTAGGTGATAAAGTGTTAATTTCCCCGGAGTTTATTTACTCTGCATTGTTTATGTACGCTTTTATCTGTGTGTGTGTGTGTGTGGATCAAGAAATCGATGAATTAATTTGAGATTCATTTTTACAAGTTATCATGTTGTGATACATAATGTAATTAATGTTTATTTGTTTATGTTTGGTCAACTTGTGTACAGCTTATGATACTCAACGTATTTATAGTGTACATACATTTCACAGTCTGTAAATTTTCCATATGAATTGGTGGTTTTCCCTGGCGATCAGATGTTTTCACTTATTGGTTTCTGTTGTTATCAGCGATAACAGCTACCATTTACCATGAGTAATTATTAGTATTGTCAAGAGTTACTGCCTCCTGCTTTAAAATTTTCGGTAGCTTTTTAATCAGGACTGTGGAGTTATAATTTTTGATAGTTAAAATATGAAGGTTCTCTCCACACTTTGAAAGGCAGGCATGTGGAAAATATGGGGTTAGTGGCCATGCTTTTCCATGACCTTTTACCTCCCAGAAAATTTCTGGTACTTATTTTCAGGAATTGGGTGAACCTTGAGGGACTCCCTGACTCCCTGAAAAATTGGCCACTTATAGGAATCGAACCCTGACCCATCTGACCTGTAGCATGCGCACCAAACCCTCAGACATCCAGGCTTTCATTTTTTTTTTCTAGTGTTGGGGTACAAATTATTTTGGATTTTGAGTGAAGTTCAGGTCTAAGCTATTTTTGGATGGAGTTGGCATGTTAATTATTTTGTGTGCAATCAGATAATAAAAACAACAGAGATGTCAAAATGTTGATGTTCAACGGTGTCAAAAATGTTGAATCAGAGTCAGAACTAATTTTTGGTGGTGTCATGAGTCAGCAGTAGGGATCTTCAATCCAGATTTTGAAGTGAAAAGTTTAGCCTACTTACTCCACTGTGCTGATTATAACTCCTCTCCTTGAATTCCCATCTTTTCCCCACATAAATGTCTCTTCTGGCTTTCAGGTATCTCTTGTATGTAAAATGTGAGTGAATGCATATTGGTACAATTTTTCTTATAAATTTAGCTCACTTTTAAAATTAATTTACCTCTAAAGGTCGCTAAATATGTATTTTTTATGACAACTGACCATAATTTGTTGGCTCAGTTATAATTTAAATATTACCATCTGTATTTTAAAAGTAGCATTAATCTTAGTTGTATTATCCCTTTAAAGAGCAGTGTTAGGATAAATGGATATTTGTTATTTTTTGTGATTATGCTTTGTAAAAGAAGGTTTGAAAAAAAGGGGGGTTTACTGGTTAGTAAATTACATTGATCATTTTATTCTCTTTGATCGTTCATTTCGCTTTTTTAAAGAACTTAGCTAATGTCTTGCCTTTGGTCTGTGGTTGGACTGCAGGATCTGCATGTTTTGATTTGATACTTCCGATCACAACAGGCAAATTGTGTCGACATGGTGAGAATGTGAACCCCCAACACAGTTATCTTGAGCCACCCATTTTGGGTGGTATGCAGGTGTATCATTCTTACCTGACACCCACACGGAGGGAGGGTGAGGGTAAGGCAGATGTAACATTGGATCTAGCTGATACATGTAAGGCAGTTTAGTAGATACAACTTTGGTGTGTAACATGGACAGTCTTACAATATAACCATTTGATACCTACGTATTTATCATTGTATTGATTTGTAACTTAAAAAAATTTGTCAGCTTTTATTTGGAAGTATAATATTAAAGAGGCCAGATTGCATGGAACAAATTACATGGTAATTAATTAGGAGAATATCATTTCTTTTAACAGTATGTGTTTTGAAATGTAAATATTACTAGACTCAAGAAAAATACCTTTAAAATTTACATCTTAAAAAGTTTTTATATGTACTGGAAAGTTGTATATTTATTTAATATTTCTATAATTATTACATTATTTTGTGGAAATACTTTCATATTTACACATCTTGTGAGGATGAAACTGCTGCATCAAAACCACAAAAACTTATTGAGCTTGTATTCTGTGGTTATATTGCAGTCGTCAGTTAAAATTGGGTGGTTTATATTGTTACTTCCCTGTGAAGTCGGGTGTAGCATGATTCATAGATGACAGCCGAATTGTAAAGATGACATCACTAAAAAATAACTGATGGACATTATAGTGGGCGTTTATGCTGAAGATTGAGTAATAAAGTGTAGTTGTTGAAGGTGATGGGTAGGGGGTTGAATAATAAAGTGTAGTTGTTGAAGGTGATGGTTAGGGGGTTGAATAATAAAGAGTAGTTGTTGAAGGTGATGGGTAGAGGATTGAATAATAAAGAGTAGTTGTTGAAGGTGATGGTTAGGGGGTTGAATAATAAATAGTAGTTGTTGGAGGTGATGGGTAGGGGGTTGAATAATAAAGAGTAGTTGTTGAAGGTGATGGTTAGGGGGTTGAATAATAAATAGTAGTTGTTGAAGGTGATGGTTAGGGGGTTGAATAATAAAGAGTAGTTGTTGAAGGTGATGGGTAGGGGGTTGAATAATAAAGTGTAGTTGTTTAAGATGATGGGTAGAGGATTGAATAATAAAGAGTAGATGTTGAAGGTGATGGGTAGAGGATTGAATAATAAAGAGTAGTTGTTGAAGGTGCTGGATAGAGGATTGAATAATAAAGAGTAGTTGTTAAAGGTGATGGGTAGAGGATTGAGTAATCGAGTGTAGTTGTTAAAGGTGATGGGTAGAGGATTGAGTAATAAAGAGTAGTTGTTGAGGGTGATGGGTAGAGGATTGAGTAATAAAGAGTAGTTGTTAAAAGCGATGGGTAGAAGATTGAATAATAAATAGTAGTTGTTGAAGGTGAGGGTTAGGGGGTTGAATAATAAAGTGTAGTTGTTGAAGGTGATGGGTAGAAGATTGAGTAATAAAGTGTAGTTGTTGAAGGTGATGGGTAGAGGATTGAGTAATAAAGAGTAGTTGTTGAAGGTGATGGGTATAGGATTGAGTAATAAAGTAGTTGTTAAAGGTGATGGGTAGAGGATTGAGTAATAAATTGTAGTTGTTAAAGGTAATGGGTAGAGGATTGAGTAATAAATTGTAGTTGTTAAAGGTGATGGGTAGAGGATTGAGTAATAAATTGTAGTTGTTAAAGGTGATGGGTAGAGGATTGAGTAATAAATTGTAGTTGTTAAAGGTGATGGGTAGAGAATTGAAATTTTAAAAAAAGAGAACATCGTTTGTAAAGAAACATTATTGCTGGGAACTTTGGATAGAAGTAGAATGAAAAGTGGGCAAGAGATAATGCGAAGAGAATATAAAAGAATGGACATGTCTTAAATCTGCCAACTACCAAGCATCTGTGAAAGAGATAGATGTCAATTACTGGTTGCAGATTGTTGTGTCCCAGTGATAATTAATTGTTAAGGAAATATGGATAGTGTAACAAGTTCATTATATCATGTTAATCCAGGGACAATAAGATGAATATTGGTAAAACATACATTGTAATATAAATAAATGTTTGCAATATCTGCATATAACATAATACAAATTATTGAAACTATTTAGTGTAAGATTAACAACACAATAAGGGATTAACATTTCAATTATTGAAAAATAAATACAAAACAGGAGGCAGCAGTAGTGCTGATATGTGATACATGTGTAAAGTGTTGCTGCTGAAATGTGATACTTGTAATCATCACAAAAGTGATCTAGTCGCCAGTTTGTGTAAAATGGTAGATGACTGTCAAGGGAAGTAAGCTACATTTTTGTGATAATCGCGTTTATTTCCCTTTGTCTTTCGTGGCTTTCTACAGTAGAAAATCTGCAGAACACACCTCGTTGTGAGAATTTGGTTTCGATTACTTCTCACAATAAAACGTATTATTCAATTACAAATCTTTGTTTATGCTTCCATTTGTGTATTACTTTGGTGTGTGTACTTAAATGTAATAAGTTTTGTAATAACTGTATTCAGTAATCTGTGAACCGAACACCTATTGACATTGGCATTGGACAAGTGGTCTTTACTCTGATCTATAAGTTCCACTGGGAGACTCATATTATATAAATAATGGGATAAACACTCAACATATAGTTTTTAGTTATCATAATTGTTTTTTACTTCTTCATCTGCTATTAAAAGAAAACTTCCTAAGATGTACACTAACAGGACACAAAATCTGTGTCAATGAAAATCTCTGACCAGGGTTTCACCTCTTAAAGGCCTTCAATGGAGGATAAACAAAACAATACAAATTTGTCCTGTTTATTTTTATGCTGCATGATGGTGGTGATTGTTTCTTTGATATAACCATTACTTCTGTTTTCTTACTATTCAGACTGAGACTTTTCTTGTTGCTTTCTTTTACTGTTATGTCTATCATTTCTTGTAGTTCATTCTCTGTCTCTGCTATTAAGACTGTGTCATAGGCATATCGCAAATTATTTATGTTGTGACCGTTGACTTCAATTCCTTTTTTGTCTACTATTGATCTCATAATATATTCACTGTTAAGTGAAAACAAATCCGGTGACAGATCACAGCCATGTCTGACTCCTTGCTTTATATATTGGAATTGTCCTGTTTGGTTGTTAATTCGTATAGCTGCTGTTTGTTGCCAGTACATGATTTTTATGATTCGCAGATCCCTGCCATCAATGTTTAATTTCTCCAGCATGTTTATTATTTCCACATGCTTTACTTTGTCAAATGCTTTCGTGTAGTCTATAAAGCACATATATAGATCTTTCTTTACCTCTATAGATCTTTCTATCAATGTTCTTAAGATGTATATTGCATTATTGGTGCCCTTTCCTTCCACAAATCCACATTGTTCCTCACTTATTTCTGGTTTTATTTTGTTCCTTACACGTCTCATGATTATTCTTAGTAATATTTTCGTCATATCGCTCATGAGACTAATAGTGAGATGGTCTTCACAATTAGTGGCGCCTGACTTCTTCGGTATGGCTACAAAGATAGATTTTAGTAGATCTTCTGGTATGTGACCAGTGTTATATATGTCATTGAGTACTTTTGTTATGACTTGTACTCCCAGCTCTCCTAATGTATTTATCTCTTCGATTGTTATATTGTCAGGACCTGGAGCTTTGCCTCTTTTCATGTGTTGAATTGCATCCTCCACTTCACTCTGCATTATTGGTGGTCCTGTGTCTTCATTTGAATTGTTTAATTCTGGTCTTTCATCATCATAGAGTTGACTAATATATTCTGTCCATCTTTCCATTGTCTTCTCCTGTCCCATTATTATATTTCCTTCCTTTGATTTCACACATCCTGAAACTTTGACTTCTTTTCTTCCTGTTAATTCATTTAACTGATTGTGTATAAATTTTGAGTCTTTCTTTTGTTGTTTTTCCATTTCTTCACATTTCTGTTTTAACAATCCTTCCTTTGCTTCTCTGCACTTGTTTTGGATCTCTTTGTGCAATATTTTGTATGTCTGTTCTTCTTTCTTATGTTTTCTTCTTTCGTCCATTAGTTGTAATATTTCTTCTGTCATCCATTTCTTTTTGTTGATTGTTTTGGTCACTGGTATTACTTCTTTTGATGTTTGTTGAATCGATTGTTTGAGCATTTCCCACTGCTCCTGGATGTCCTGTATTTTCTCAATAGCATTATATCTATTTTGTACTATCGTGCTGTACTTATCACTCATCTGTTTATCTACTCTTAGTATATCTAGTTCTAATTTTATATTTCTTGGTGATTTCTGTGCCTTCCGCAGTTTTATTCTTATCTTTCCCACTACTGGTGCATAGTCACTATTGCAATCTGCTCCTGGCCTTGTTTTAACAGATGTTAGCCCATTCCTGAATCTTATCTGTACCAGTATAAAATCAATTTGATTGTGTACTTTTTTGTCTGGGCTTTGCCATGTCCATAGTCGCCTAGGGTGTTGTTTGAACCAGGTGTTACCTATAATCATTTCATGTGTCTTTGCCCAATCTATCCCCTCTGTCATTCATCTCTCCAAGGCCATACCCCCCAGTCACATTTTTCACTTTAGCTGTTCCTATCTTTGCATTGAAATCCCCTAATATAATAGTTATTTCTTGGGGTTTACACTGTTCCATGGTCGCCTCTAGCTCCTCGTAAAAAGTGTCAATGTCTTCTTCGCTATTACTTGTTGGTGCATAAACTTGAATTATGTTGATATCCATTGGTCTACCGCTCAATTTTACTAGCAGAATTCTGTCTGATACTGGCCAAAATCCTTTCACTGTTTTGCTTCTTTCTCTATCTAACATGATGCCTACTCCTCTTTCGTGTGTGGTTCCCCCAGAGTAAATTACATTTCCACTGTCACGTTGTAATAATCCTGCTCCTGTCCATCTCATTTCACATAGTCCCAAGATGTTCAATTTCATTCTCTTCATTTCTTGGCTGATGTTTTCTAGTTTTCCAACCTAGAATGCGGATCTAATGTTCCAAGTTCTTATTGCTAGTGTCTCTTTATTTTTGATCTTGCATACAGTTGCTTGATGACGGTCAGGTGTCATCTGTAGCACATGACGCTCACTACCGGACGAGGTGGCTGTGAAGTCCCCATTAACATCGTTAGCTGTAAATATAAAGTTGTGGTTTGCCATGATTATTCCAGGCAATATAAGAAGGTAGTTTGTCATTCCTTTCCTTCTTGGCAGTGACTGTACTAGTCGGAGATCGCAGCCATTGTCTCTCATTAATGGATACTTACGCAAAATAAAATGATGAAAAAATAAAAGGACAAAATCAATAACATAGAATTATGGAATTGTACCAGTCAAATACTAGTGGATAAAGAGATACAGCGAAGATGATGGCGCTGGATAGGACACACCGCGGAAAGCAACTGAGAGCATTACACAACAGCCCCTTCTTTGGAATCCCTAGGGAAAAAGACAAAGAGGAAAACCAAGGAATTCTTGGAGAAGACAGATGGAAGCAGAGATGAAGATGACGGGGAAGAAGACATGAAATGATCTTAAAAGAATGACAAGAAACAGAACGGCGTGGAAAGTGTTTGTTGAAGACCTATGCTCCTCAGGGATCTGAAAGGTAGAAAAAGAAGAAAAAAAAACCAAGTATGTCGTAAAAGTGATCTGAGATGTGATCTGAAATCTTCTACAGCGTGTGCAATAGAGTGTTCTGTGTTGATTGCTAAATACATCATCGGAATACCGGTCAAAATGGCGGATAGGTGGCAAGAACCATTGAGGCTCAGTCTGAAAAGTGCTCCTTGTTGCAGCTTCCTCATTTTCCAAGTTTGGCTTGCTACTGGAGTTATTGATTTAGTGCTCTGTGCACATCGTGTTTCGATATTCCAAGTACTTATGATTATATATGATGGACAGTTCATTTTCGGTGCCGCTTGGCCTTATGTCTTTTGGCATGTGCTGTAGTTGCCTTTCTTTGTTTTGATCTTTCAATGAAATGAGTTTTAATTCGGATGATTCCACTGGCACGGGCGGTTGAGCAATTATAGATTTTAATTCATTTGCAGTGATACCGGGACCTTCGACTAACCATAACCATGTCGTAAAAGGCATTTTAATATGATGTTTGTTCTGATTAAGGAAGCCACAAGTACATTATTTTTTCAGTTAAGGCTTACAATTTCCCTGGAGACGATGACTCATTCATTGTCCTGACCTTCTAAGTCATCAAAGCAGAGATCTTCATATGCTCTTAAAGATTGCAGACCTTGGAGTATCTTATCCTCCTGAGTTACTCGTATCAACTCTTAGACTTTAAAGCGGAATGGCAGGGTATGTCCATATCTCCTTAGCCCCTGTTTCACCAACCAACAAAGTTTTCATCATGATCGTTCATACTGTTCTGTCGAACATGTTGCATTTTGTTATAACGGTGTGTTTTATTATGTTCATATTGTTCTATTGAACGTGCTGCATTAACTGTATAAATGGTGCGCAGCTCAAAATGGAAACGTTCGAGTCTAACTGCTACGGGCAGCATAATCTCCATGCGCCTCACGCAAATTCCGGTGTAGACTTCATGATCAGTGAGCGTGTCCCAACAAATGAAGTCAGGCTCCACATCGGTGAAACACTTGATCTGATTGCAGTACAGCTGATGGCAAATCGCAGTCCAGCTGGTGCAGTCGAAAACAAATCAGACATTCCATCTCAGGGCAAAGAAAACCAAACCTGGTATCGTTCCACTACACTCCACAGCCAGTCGCTTGCAGCACTATCTCAGCGCCCGCTAGCGCCAAAACCATATTGATTTCCTCGTCAGGTGAGTCTGACCAGACTACCACTGTCTCCAAAAACGAAAAACCAAACCAGAAAGAATCACTTGAAACCACACAACAGCAAAAATGCTACGATTCATGAACCTGATCCAACTAAGCAGCCATCTTGCCCCCGGCACCAACCGGAAATCAAGAATTGTTTCCTCGAAACAGCCCTTCTGTCCTTTGATTAAGTATATGGGGTAATTATGGTGTCATCCTGCTAACAACAGAATTCATAGGGGCTGCTAGTTTTTCCTCTGTGATATTCGGAGCTTAGACAGCCGAACGCTGAAAAGAGAAGAGGAGGCCGGCTCTTAGAAAACCTTAATTAGAATCAAATAATTCCCATGATTTACTCCAATCCCACGGGTTGTTTAATTTCAAATTAACGTTTAAAAGACTAAATTATCATCATCATCAAGTACCGGGCCTGCTGGCGTAGGTGATCATGTCTCACCACAACTTTCGATCACGACAGTTATTTATCATTTCTGTTGTTGACCTTCTGCCAAGCCATTCTCTTAAGCTGTCTGTTATCTTTTCTCTTTGCTTCCCTATACCTCTTCGTCCCTCAATTTTCCCAGTTGTTACAATATATTCCAGCTATTCTCTTCTCATTACAAGGCAAAAAAAAATGATGATTGTTTCTTCCTAATATTGGAAAGTAGCTCTCTTTTTGCTTTGGCCTCTTTCATAACGTTTTCATTACTCTTCTTAGCTGTCCATGTTATTCTCAACATTCTTCTGTAAAACCACATTTCTACAGCTTCCAGTGATTTTCTTGTCTGTTGTCCTATTGTCCATGATTCACACCAATATGTTAAGACTGGCTTTACATAACATTTAAGAACTCTTTTTCTTGTTTCTATTGTCAAAAATGGATTGCATAGTATCTTCCTCATTTTTTTGAAAAGCTGCTTTTGCCTGAGCCATTCTGCATCTCACCTCTTTTGTACATCTTCCGTCTGAGGTTAACAAAGTTCCCAAATATTTAAATTCATTTACCTGTTTTAATATTTTTTTACTTGTCTTTAATTTGCACTGAGGTGATGTCTTTTTCTTTGTTTTTACTATTACTTCTGTCTTTCTGCTATAAAAAGACTAAATAGGCATACCAAAAAGTCAAAAGGAAGATCAAAATCATAAACAATTCAGAAATCAATATTCAATGCCTTTATTTTAAGCTTGGGTCATACACACGTACAAAAGCAACAAATTACACAAAGCGATTAGCATTATTGTAGACTAACAAACAAAAATAATGTAAACCTCTTCACTGAAAAAAATAAAACAAAGTATGTGCTAACAGCACGACTATTGACAGAAGCAAATTTGAAACGAGCAATTTCCAATTAAGTCTTAATCTGCTACTCCGGGACTATTACTTGGTCAATTATAGCCCTTTAGCATGTATCTGTTTGAACTCCGAACCCAAGAGAGCAGCTCTGAGGGTCCGTAGATGCCCAGATTCTATTTCAGTCATGTCTGCTAGTCTGTGACGTCTTGCACAAAACGTTACTCATAAACTTTCTCTCCGTAATCTACCGGGTACCATACCCTCCATGCTCTATATGACCAAAATATGTATTTTCCTTGTTTGTATGTTCTAAGTTGTTACAAAATTGACATATTTGTCCTTTCCTCTGACCCTGGCATTCTGAGTCACAGCTGTTGGTTGATGATATTTCAGTAACCTTGGTAAATGTTCTCCAGTAATCTGAAACACTAAAATTACATTTTAAAACAAAACATTTAAAATTATAATTAGAGTTGCTTAAATTTCTTAAATGTTTACAATATCTGTCGTTGAATTTTGGTCAGAGGATTACATTTGTCAAATTTTGTGATATTTATTCACATAAATGTTATTGGACTAAATGATCAACAGCACAAAAATTAACTATTCTAGAATATTCATACTATTCAGTGTCACAAATTTGAAACACTCCAATAAAATACCAATCCCAAGAATGGGAAGGATGTAGTTTCCTCAGGATATCTTCATTTATTTATGTAGCAACATTTTCATGATCTTAACTAAAATACTATTTTGAGATTAAAGCAAACAGCCGTGCAGTATTCTCCAGCAACACCCGATTTCAAGGTCATCTATGCGCTTCTCATGAGATCGTTTGGTAATCCACGATCCATAACCTTACGTTGCCATGGAAAACATGCAGACTTCTAGAAACATAAATGTTTTGTTGCAATATCATCCCCTTTGCTACATCATCACATACATATATATTATATTAGACATTATAGTGAAGGAAAGCAAAAATAAAGGACTCAGCCTTAATAGCAAAAAGACAGAAGTAATGGTAACAACAAAGAAAAAGGCTTCACCTCAGTGCAAAATAAAGACAAGTGGAACAATAGTAAAACAGGTCAATGAATTTAAATATTTGGGAACTTTGTTATCCTCAGATGATAGATATATAACAGAGGTGAGATGCAGAATGGCTCAGGCAAAAGCAGCTTTTCAAAAAATGAGAAAACTACTATGCAATCCACTTTTGCCAATAGAAACAAGAAAACGAGTTCTTAAATGTTATGTAAAGCTAGTCTTAACATATGGAAGTGAATCACGGGCAATAGGACAACAGAAAAGGAAATCACTGAAGGCTGTAGAAATGTGGTTTTACAGAAGAATGTTGAGAATATCATTGACAGCTAAGAAGAGTAACGAAAACGTTCTGAAAGGGGCCAAAGCAAAAAGAGAGCTAATTTCAAATATTAGGAAGAAACAATCGTTATTTTTTGGCCATGTAATGAGAAGAAAGAGCCGCGATAGCTCAGTGGTTAGTGAACTGGACTACAAAGGACAAGAGGTAGGGTTCGATCCCAACCGACTTCTTCCGGGTTCACCCAGCCTTAAATGGTACCGGATTTTTTTTCTGGGAAAGTAAAGCGGCACTGGCGTAATACCAACCACATTACCCCAAAAATCATGTGCTGAAGGTCTGCAAAATTTATGGTCACTAACACCATATTCCCTATACGCCACTTGGCAGGACGGGGGCTCTTTACTTTTTTTGTGTGTTTAAATGAGAAGAGAACAACTGGAATATATTGCAGCAACTGGGAAAATTGAGAGACGAAGAGATAGAGGGAAGCCAAGAGAAAAGATACCAGACAGCTTAAGAGAATGGCTTGGCAGATAGTCGACAACAGAAAAGATAAATAACTCTCGAGATCGAAATTTGTGGTGAGACATGTCACCTATGCCAGTAGGCTCGGTACTTGATGATGATGATGTCACGACCACCGACTAATATTCCAGGCATACCTTTTATGGATCTTAGAATAATCTAATTGTACAGATTAAACAAATATTTTGATAGTACACTAATCTATCTAAGTCTGTTTTATTTGTTGAAATGTTTACCGGGAATTTTGCTTTCTGTGAAAGAAAGACGGCGTGGCGTAATGACCATAACATAATCCATAAATCTGCCAACGGCAAAAATAAATAGATAAATAACATTCTTGGTATTAACACCAATTTTCTTGTACTGCATGCTCGAAGCGTGACCGGGTTTTTTATTTTGGTGAAGGAGAAAGGTGTAGTTTACAATTTATCGCATGGAGAGAGAATCTACTGGAATTGTACCATTCACAAAGACTCTTGATGATGATGATGATGATGATGATGATTATGGTGATGAGGATGATGATGGTGATGATGATGATGATGATGGTGATGATGATGATGATAGTGATGGTAATGATGATGATGATGATGATGCTGATGAGGATGATGATAGTGATGGTGATGATGATGATGATGATGAGTATGATGATGGTGATTATGGTGATGAGGATGATGGTGATGATAATGATGATGATGATGATTATGGTGATGAGGATGGTGATGGTGATGATAATGATGATGATGAGGATGCTGATGATGGTAATGATGATGATGATGCTGATGAGGATGATGACGGTGATGATGATGATGATGACGATGACGAGGATGATGATGATGATGATGATTATGGTGATGAAGATGACGATGGTGGTGGTGATGATGATGATGATGATGATGAGGATGATGATGGATGATGATGATGATGATGATGATGATGATGATGATGATGATGATGATGATGATGATGATGATGATGCTGATGAGGATGCTGATGGTGGTGATGATGATGATAATGGTGATGATGATGGTGGTGATGATGATGATGTTGCTGATGATGGTGATGATGATGAGGATGATGATGATGGTGATGATGAGGATGATAATGGTGATGATGATGATGCTGATGATGATGATGATGGTGATGAGGATGATGATGATGATGGTGAGGTTGTTGATGATGATGATGATGATATTAATGGCTCTCAACTCTAGCTTGATGAAGTGGTGTATTGCAATGGTTTTCTAGAATATCCTGTTTTGCTGGAGATGTTGGAGCCTGCGATGTTTAAAAGAACTACGATGCTAGATCTTCTATATCAACAGACGATCACCACTGTGTGGACATCATAGAGGAACAACAATACTAGGTCTTCTATATCAACAGACGCTCACCACTGTGGGGACATCATAGAGGAACAACAATACTAGGTCTTCTATATCAACAGACGCTCACTACTGTGGGGATATCATAGAGGAACAACAATACTAGGTCTTCTATATCAACAGACGCTCACTACTGTGGGGATATCATAGAGGAACAACAATACTAGGTCTTCTATATCAACAGACGCTCACTACTGTGGGGATATCATAGAGGTACTACAGTATTCATCATCAAGTACCGGGCCTGCTGACGTAGGTGATCATGTCTCTCCACAACTTTCGATCTCGACAGTTATTTTGTATTCCTGTTGTTGACCTACTGCCAAGCCATTCTCTTAAACTGTCTGGTATATTTTCTCTTTGCTTCCCTCTATCTCTTCGTCCCTCAATTTTCCCACTTTCCACAATATATTCCACCTGTTCCCTTCTCATTACACGGCACAAAATAGATGTATGCTTCTTCCTAATATTGGATATTAACTCTCTTTTTGTTCTGGCCCTTTTTCAGAACGTTTTCATTACTCTTCTTAGCTTTCCATGGTATTCTCAATATTCTTCTGTAAAACCACATTTCTACAGCCTCCAGTGATTTTCTTGTCTGTTGTACTATTGTCCATAATTCACATCCATATACTATAATATTAAGTCTTCTACATCAACAAACCCCCACCAATGTGGGGACATCCTAGAGGTACTACAATACTAGGTCTTCTATATCGACAAATCCCCACCAATGTGGGGACATCCTAGAGGTACTACAAATGTAGGTCTACTATATCAACAAACCCCCACCAATGTGGGGATATCCTAAAGGTACTACAGTACTAGGTCTACTATATCAACAAACCCCCACCAATGTGGGGACATCCTAGAGGTACTACAATACTAGGTCTTCTATATCGACAAACCCCCACCAATGTGGGGATATCCTAAAGGTACTACAGTACTAGGTCTTCTATATCAACAAACCCCCACCAATGTGGGGACATCCTAGAGGTACTACAATAGTAGGTCTTCTATATCAACAAACCCCCACCAATGTGGGGACATCCTAGAGGTACTAGTAGGTCTTCTATATCAACAAACCCCCCATACACAGAGGGGATCCAAAAAAGAATCTTGTTTTTGTGTATGTATAGAACAATTTCCACAAAACTCGGTTGGTGCACATTAATACTTCAATCTCATTTCTGATTACGCAAAACGACTTAGAGAGTTCGATCTCCCTAGCACCAACGGTGGCTCGTCAGTTAATTTAAAAGTTGTTTAAAATCACTTCATCAATGGTTGGAATTTCGCTTTTAACATTTAGCCCTGGCAGGGACATATACCATGCTCTTTTAAATACTAAAGGTCTTTTATGTTCTCATCTTGAACGCAGAACTACCTTTTATAGTGCATGACTCAAATATGACTAGGCCCTTGATCTCACATCATTACGGCCAAGAGCACTGAAAATACAACCCAATAGCTTCCCGAGGATTTTGAACCAGGTACGTTTGAATGTGGTAGCTTAGTGGTTAGTGAACTGGACCACAAAGGACAAGATTGGTTCGATCTTGATCGATGGTTTCCAGGTTCACCCAGCCTTAAATGGGTACCTGATTTTTTCTGGGAAAGTAAAGTAGCACGGGCGTAATACCGACCACATTACCCTAAAAATCATGTGTCAAAGGTCTGTAAAAAAATTATGGTCACTAACATCATATTCCCTTTTATTTGTGCGTGCTACGTCATCATAATGGCTCATCGTGTGTCCCAAGACCGACCATGCGCTAATCTTGCGATCTGTTGTTTGGTGTGCAACGGGGATAATCTGACGACGAACTGTGTTTTGTATGTTCGGAGTTGGAGTCAAACATGATGTCCTAACATCATCAAGCGCTATACATTTAATTACTATGACGATCATCATTTTCAGGAGGACGTGGACTTCCGGGCAATATGGTGGATAGGCGGCAGGAACCATTGAAGGCTGTGTCTGAAAAGTGTTCCTTGTTGCAGTTTCCTCATATTCCAAGTCCGGCTTGTTGCAGGAGCTACTGAGTTAAGCGCTCTGTGCACACCGTGAGCTGTGTGTTTCATCCGTTTTGATCATGTTCCGATATTCCAATTGTTCACGATGAATGCTGATATCGTATGACAGGGAACAGTTGGCCGTGTTCACTTTCTATGCGGTTTCGCCTTATGTCTTTTGCCGTGTGCTGAGACTGCTATGATGGGAACTACAGCTACCTTTCTTTGTTTGGGAGATGAGTTAGTAATTCAGATGATTCCACTGGCACGGGCGGTTGAGCAATTATAGATTTTAATTCGTTTGCAGTGATACCGGGTCCTTCCATAACCAAATAACCATCATATTCCCTATACACTACTTGACGTAACGGGGCTCTTTACTTTTTTTTTTTTTTTTTGCTACGTTTGAATGTGAAGCGATCACCTTTATTACGACACTACAGTGACTTCCTGTGACGAGTATAAATTATCACATAACAAGTGTTTTTCAGCTACAACGTTATCACACTCGGACAGTAGAATGTAAACTCGTGTGCGTTTTTTCTAACAAACAATACGAAGTAGGTGAGATTTTCATTTTACTATCCGACTGTGTTGTAAGCTCAGTTATAATTAAGTGTAATATTTTGTAATCCAATTGTAGAAATGTATAGCATCAATCGCCAATAATGTAATGTGAAATAGAACAATCAGGAAGTAAAACTAAAACTCGTGTGCGTTTTTACATTTACAGCGATGGTTTATTGAGTTCCTTATTTTACTTTCTGATTGTTTTTGCTATGTAAGGTATTTTTGTTGGGTTGGATGCAAATTTGTTAATAATTTAAATTTATTTTCACTTTGAGTACATGTTTCGTTTCCAATATTTATAAAAGAGTTAAATTTACATCTGGTTTGAGTGAAATTTGATTGACATTTCCTGGTGGATAAAGTTAGGTGTTTTACAGTATCTTGGTAGTATGAAGAGAATAGATCTAGTCCCCATGTTGAGAGTTTGTCTTTCTTAGTTGCTGGCACTTTTGTGTGTCAGAAAGGAAGTATTTGTTGTTGCATTCAACGAAAGTAAAAGAGCTGCAATCTATGTAGTTTTTGTATTTGCAATACTGGTTCGTCTCATTAGATGATCTACTTCATGATCCGTTTTCATTTGTTGCAACAGTATAACTATCTAGACACCTAACCATATTATTTCATTATTATAAAGACGGCCGAACTCGTCATATGAGATCATCATCATCGTGATCGGGTGACACAGTAGGTTAAGGCAAAGAAATGCAAATGAATACATAAAAATGCGAAGCTGCAGTAAAGCTGAATGTGAGGGGAAAATTGAAAAATAAAAATAGAAAAAATGTTATGGTAAAAGCTTTACGTGATTAGTAGACGACACAGATTTTAACGACGTTTCGGCTCAATAGGCCTTCAGCAGGAACAAACAAACAACACGCACACACATATATGTAAGTAAATAAAACTAATCCTATATAGCTAACTAAATATTATTATTTTGTTTTGGATGTTTCGTTACTAGTTAGCTATGTAGGATTAGTTTTATTTACTTACATATCTGTGTGTGCGTGTTGTTTGTTTGTTCCTGCTGAAGGCCTATTGGGCCGAAACGTCATTCAAATCTGTGTCGTCTACTAATCACGTAAAGCTTTTACCATACCATTTTTTCTATTTTTTTTTCCAATTTTCCCCCTCCTGTACCATACCTGTTGGCGTAGGCGATCATGTCCCTCCACAATCTTCTATCTACAGTGCATCGTATCAGTTCTGTTGTTGACTGTTTTCCATGCCATGAAACCAAGCTATCCAGTATTTTATCTCTCTGTCGTCCGCGATCTCTCTTTCCCTCTATTTTGCCAGTTGTAACCAAGTATTCCAACTTTCCTCTTCTCGTAATGTGCCCGAAAAATGTTGATTGTTTCTTTCTGATGTTTTTCAGGAGTTCCCGTTTTTGTGTTGGCCTCTTTGAGAACTTCCTCATTGGTCTTTTTAGATGTCCAGGGAAATTTCAACATTCTTCTGAGAAATCCCATCTCTGTGGCCTCTGGTCGTCTTTTTATTTGTTTGTCTACTGTCCATGATTAGATGCCATATATATGCCACATGAGATACGATGCCAATTTTTCATTACATTTCTCTTTGGCTAATTATGTTATTTTTTTTATTATTCTTCCTTCTCTCAAATTCCTGTGGAACATAGGCCTCCACAAACACTTTTTAAGCCGTCCTATTTCTTGTTATTCACTTAAGATTACACAATGTCTTCCACATCCTCATGATCCCTGCTTCCATCTGTCTTCTCCAAGTATATTTTGACCTTCCCCTTTGTCCCTTCTCCTGGTGATTCTAAAAAAGGGCCCTGACGTGTAATACTCACAGTTGACTTTCACAGCGTGTGTTCTATCCTGCGCCATCATTTTTTATTATCTCTTTGTCCAGTAGTATTTGTATGGTAGTTTCCCATAGTTCTAGGTTAATAATTTTGTCCTGCCATTTCCATCCTTTTATTCTGCGCAAGCATCCATTAATGAAAGTTTCTACCTTCACAACTATCTTTTTAGATGTTCTCCGTGTTTCACAGACATATAAGAGGATTGATTTGTTACATTTTAGATTTATCTTTCTGTTTTTTAGTCTCAGTTTGTGTGTACTGTCTGGGTCCCGGAAAAAAGGGCCACCTTTCAGCCGAAGTGACGGATCTTTTTGTGTCTATATTTATACCACCGCAAAACTATAACAACATTATTCGTTCTACGTTATCTTTTCTACTTTCTTTCTCTCCCTCTTTTTCTCCCTCTTTCTCTCTATCATCAGCTTCACCGCAGCTCGTATATATATATATATATATATATATATATATATATATATATATATATATATATATATATATATATATATATATATATATATATATATATATATATATATATATACATTTCCGCCTAAACTTTTAATAAACGTTTTTGGTGCTCCCCTTGGACTAGACAGTCAGTGTCGTTATCTCAATCAGTAGGTAGAAAGTTTGCAAAGCATTATCTCCATATTATTGGCCCAGGCATAGCAAGCAAGCTGAAATGTCAGTTTCATCCTCGTTATGACACAGAAGGCGCAGAAGGAAAACACAATCTCTCATACTCGACATATGGAACGTTAGAACTATGTGTCCTGTATTAAATAACACCGACCTCACGAATGTAGAAAACATAAGGAAAACTGCCCTCATCGACATGGAGCTGCAGAGACTATATGTTGATATTACATCCCTTCAGGTCAGTGCTGATATCAAATTCAAAAGACAATAGGCGCAATAGAAAAGAGACAAGGCCAGGTACCGAAAATGAACCTTGTTCGTTCTGTGGATGGATCTGTCTATCCAAGATTGGCAAATTCAGCCACGAGAGAAGCTGTTCAGTAAAGCAGCACCCAGTATGAGACACTAATGCTTTACCAAACTACTGACTTATCATGAATGCTTGCTACTAACCGTCCGTCAAGACGCCAAAGACTATACTAGATAGAAAGTCGACTAACCCATTCCGTGAAGAGCAAGTCGAGACACTCAAAAAGTCGACTAACCCATTCTGTGAAGAGAAAGTCGAGACACTCACAAAGTCGACTAACCCATTCTGTGAAGAGAAAGTCGAGACACTCAAAAAGTCGACTAACCCATTCTGTGAAGAGAAAGTCGAGACACTCACAAAGTCGACTAACCCATTCCGTGAAGAGAAAGTCGAGACACTCAAAAAGTCGACTAACCCATTCTGTGAAGAGAAAGTCGAGACACTCAAAAAGTCGACTAACCCATTCTGTGAAGAGAAAGTCGAGACACTCAAAAAGTCGACTAACCCATTCTGTGAAGAGAAAGTCGAGACACTCACAAAGTCGACTAACCCATTCTGTAAAGAGCTGTGTCGAGACACTCATAAGGTCCTAATCATCCACCGATTCTCATACTATCTTCAGTACTTTTGACTCCCCTCGTATTTGGTTGCATTAAATCCAGATCTAGAGATCACATCAGTTGTTCCCTTAAATCCAAGCCCAGCTCAAACTAAACTCTCATTCAGTTACCCTGAAGCCGTAAATCACTGTTATCGATTACAATAAACTGCAATCAGGAATATACTGGAGCCAGTTTCACCTCTCTTAAGCCAACATTTATTTCTTTCTTTTAGCGGAAGCTGTTTTTGCTGGCACTTCCCTCTTCAAGCCAATTTGTACTCTGGTCTAATGCCTTCATGTCGCTTTTATTGGTGGGTTCATAACAACGGAAGTGAACTTAAAAAAAAACAAAAAAACTGCACATTGTGCACTGTCAGTGCTTTGAAATGAAGATGGAGATTGTCAAGAGAAACTTAAATTACTATGAAACTGTAACGAAATGTTACGATCGGTGCGTTTACAGAGATCGTTTAATAACTTGCCTCAAGGTAAAATATTTGTAAAAGCCATTTGGAGAAATTTGAAAAAAAAAAATAAATAAATAAAAGACTCATAGAAACGAGTCACTTCTGGGGGGTGTCAATTTCTAAAGAAAGAAAAAAAGTTTTTCTTCTGTCATTTATTGATTTGTTTATTTATTTATATTTATTTTTGCTTATTTTCATCTAATATTATTTTTTTTAATATATACAAAACTTTCCCATCTCTTTGATAAAGAATGAGATTTGTTTTAATTCCACGCAATGTGTTCTTGCTTCAGCATTATTTTTAATGTTATCACGATGTTAAGAATATAACTCCATCAAAGCTGCTACAAACAGAATTTTTGAATAAATCTCGAAGATGAATGGTTTAGAATGGAGAGACCCACTCCCCCGGGCTTACACCTACCTCCTCCTGGTCCCTGGTCGCTTTGTCTATCGGGATCTCACCCAACCATCTTGCTCCCAGTAGACCAGTTGACTAACCACAGCGCTACCCAGGAGATACTTTGTTGCTTCTCTACATGACGTCACAAGACGCGCAGGTCCCTGGTCGCTTTGTCTATCTGGATCTCACCCAACCATCTTGCTCCCAGCAGACCAGTTGACTAACCACAGTGCTACCCAGGAGATACTTTGTTGCTGCTCTATATGACGTCATAAGAATGTAGAAGATGCAGGGCATCATGACTCCACAAGTGCTGTAAAATCTCTAGGGTTAGAACTAAAATGTCACTTAAACAACTTTGCTAGAAACCTGTCCCTGGTATTCTAAAATGTCACCTGTGTTGTGGTGATCATTCCTGGTAATTTATATTTACATTTGTTTACGGTACTATTAAAACACACAGTAAAGTTTAAAAATATGTCGGGAACCAGTAGTAGGGGTGTGACGTACAGTTCTATAAGGTATGGTGAGAGCTTTACAAAAAAAAAAAAAAAAAAGGAACACAGCAAAATATTGACGCTTCAGCCTACATGCGGCCTTTCTCAGAAAACAAGAGCAACATCAACAACAACAAAAATCAACAAACATTTGTTTGTCCATGTTGTTCTCGTTTTCTAAAGAACCCAGCATGTAGGCCGAAACGTTAGTATTTTGTTATGTTCCTTTTTTTTTGTAAAGCTGTCATCATACCCTATAGAAGAGCTATTATTTGCCTGTTCCCTGCTGAAAATAGGTCGTTATTTCTTTCGTGAATAACAATTTTAGACAATATCGGGAATATTTCCTTTCAAAATTAATTGCAACATTAAAACAAAATTTAACACTATATCTATTGCGTTGTTATCCTATTTTTGTTGTTACCCACCAACCAATTTTTTAACGAGGCTGAGAATAAGGGTCACATACCCAGTGAAGTTGACACGTATTGTACAGATCAGGGATTTTTAAAAAAATTCTGCCCCATCGCCTCTCATCATCATGTGCCATACCGGTTGGCGTAGGCGATCATGTCCCTCCACAACTTCTATCTACAGTACATCGTATCAGTTCTGTTGTTGACTGTTTTCCATGCCATGACACCAAGCTATCCAGTATTTTCTCTCTTTGTCGTCCGCGATCTCTCTTTCCTTCTATTTTGCCAGTTGTAACCAAGTATTCCAACTTCCCTCTTCTCATGATGTGCCCGAAAATTGTTGATTGCTTCTTTCTTATGGTTTTTAAGAGATCCCTTTTTGTGTTGGCCTCTTTGAGAACTTCCTCATTGGTCTTTTTAGCTGTCCAGGGAACTTTCAACATTCTTCTGAGAAATTCCATCTCTGTGGCCTCTAATCTTCTTCTCATTTGTTTGTCTACTGTCCATGATTCGCTTCCATAGGTCAGAATTGGTTCTATATAGCACCGATGAACTCTCTTTCTCATTTCTATTGACATAGATTTGTTGCATAAGATATTTTTCATTTTCTGAAATGCTATTTTGGCCTGAGCTATTCTGCTTTTTATTTCTGTGGTACATCTCCCATCTGATGTTATTATTGTGCCCAAGTATTTCAAACGTTGCACTTGTTTCAGATTTGTCTCGTTTATTTTAATGCAGCATGATGGTGGTGATTGTTTCTTCGATATAACCATTACTTCTGTTTTCTTACTATTCAGACTGAGACCTTTCTTGTTGCTTTCTTTTACTATTATGTCTATCATTTCTTGTAGTTCGTTCTCTGTCTCTGCTATTAAGACTGTGCCATCCCTATATCGCAAATTATTTATGTTGTGACCGTTGACTTCAATTCCTTTTTTATCTACTATTGATCTCATAATATATTCGCTGTAAAGTGAAAACAAATCCGGTGACAGAACATAGCTTTGTCTGACTCCTTTTCTTTATAAATTGCCTCTAATAAAAATAAATCCTTGACCCGCCTTAGAATTGAACCGCATCAACTATCTTTTCGATATTTTCACATTTCTGAGGTCTGCCGAGGGTATTATAGACCGAGGAATAATGGCCGCTTGCCCAGTGCAGTCACCACGATGTGTTAGAGCCTGAGTTTTTATTTTACCCCTATAGGAAAAAAAAAACTTCTGATCCCACCAGGTTTCTAACCCGCGTTCTCCTGGTTTGGAGTGAGGTAAGTTATCGATTCGGTCACCATAAACGTAAATGGCAAACTCCCAGTTTAATTAAACAGATCTACTGCTACCTAATTTCATTTCAAATTAGACTTACTTTGACCTTGTATACTGGTCACGATTGCAGTATAGAACGGAGGGAAAAAAAACTTAATAGGACCGCTTTTTTGAAAGGTGACGCAGAACTTGGAAAACCTGGTGGTGAGCATTGGTGCTAGAGGTGGTTGTTTTGACATCCGGGACATGAAACAATAGTAACAATGAAAACATGGATGGGGTCCATCATTAGAAATATGAGAATCTTTGAAGGGAGGTAATTATCAAATCGGAGTTGCGATGTTGCAAGGAGAATTGGAGCTTAATAGAGAAGAAAGAAAGTATAGAGAAGTGGAAAATAGAAGAGCTGTGTGTAGAGGGATTGAGAAAAGGAGAGAGAAAGAGTCTATCTATCTTTCGTTCGCTCGAAGTATTGTCCGCTCGAAGTATTGTCTATATCAGCAATGTCGTTTCCTGTATGAATTTTACTGTCTTTTGTAATTCTTGCAGTGGCCCATATAGTTGTGTCTGTAGTGTTGTATCTATGGGCCAATGGATTTTCCTCAGTCTACTATATTCTGTGCAATCTTGAAGTATGTGTTCAGCAGTCTGGGGTGCCTGTCCACATGTACAAGTAGTTGATGTGCCGATCTTGAATTGTGTATACATGTGACTATGGGGTCGATTGTGTCCTGTTCTTAGGAGAGAAAGAGTGAGAGGAAATGTGTATTTTGAAGAGAAGTAAAAATCATAAAGTAGGTGGTAAAATGCGAAGAGAAGTAGAAGTTATAAAGTAGACGGTCAAATGTGAAGAGAAGTAGAAGTTATAAAGTAGACGGTCAAATGTGAAGAGAAGTAGAAGTTATAAAGTAGATGGTCAAATGTGAAGAGAAGTAGAAGTTATAAAGTAGACGGTCAAAAGTGAAGAGAAGTAGAAGTTATAAAGTAGACGGTCAAATGTGGAGAGAAGTAGAAGTTATAAAGTAGATGGTCAAATGTGAAGAGAAGTAGAAGTTATAAAGTAGACGGTCAAATGTGAAGAGAAGTAGAAGTTATAAAGTAGACGGTCAAATGTGAAGAGAAGTAGAAGTTATAAAGTAGACGGTCAAATGTGAAGAGAAGTAGAAGTTATAAAGTAGATGATCAAATGTGAAGAGAAGTAGGAGTTATAAAGTAGACGGTCAAATGTGAAGAGAAGTAGAAGTAATAAAGTAGACGGTCAAATGTGAAGAGAAGTAGAAGTTATAAAGTAGATGGTCAAATGTGAAGAGAAGTAGAAGTAATAAAGTAGACGGTCAAATGTGAAGAGAAGTAGAAGTAATAAAGTAGATGGTCAAATGTGAAGAGAAGTAGAAGTAATAAAGTAGACGGTCAAATGTGAAGAGAAGTAGAAGTAATAAAGTAGATGGTCAAATGTGAAGAGAAGTAGAAGTAATAAAGTAGACGGTCAAATGTGAAGAGAAGTAGAAGTTATAAAGTAGACGGTCAAATGTGGAGAGAAGTAGAAGTTATAAAGTAGATGGTCAAATGTGAAGAGAAGTAGAAGTTATAAAGTAGACGGTCAAATGTGAAGAGAAGTAGAAGTTATAAAGTAGACGGTCAAATGTGAAGAGAAGTAGAAGTTATAAAGTAGACGGTCAAATGTGAAGAGAAGTAGAAGTTATAAAGTAGATGATCAAATGTGAAGAGAAGTAGAAGTTATAAAGTAGACGGTCAAATGTGAAGAGAAGTAGAAGTAATAAAGTAGACGGTCAAATGTGAAGAGAAGTAGAAGTAATAAAGTAGATGGTCAAATGTGAAGAGAAGTAGAAGTAATAAAGTAGACGGTCAAATGTGAAGAGAAGTAGAAGTAATAAAGTAGATGGTCAAATGTGAAGAGAAGTAGAAGTAATAAAGTAGATGGTCAAATGTGAAGAGAAGTAGAAGTAATAAAGTAGATGGTCAAATGTGAAGAGAAGTAGAAGTAATAAAGTAGACGGTCAAATGTGAAGAGAAGTAGAAGTAATAAAGTAGACGGTCAAATGTGAAGAGAAGTAGAAGTTATAAAGTAGACGGTCAAATGTAAAGAGAAGTAGAAATGGTAACGTGAAAATATGAAGAAAACAAAACTGAGAAGAACAAATGTGAATCAGTTTGACATGAAGTGAACCAAATATGATGTCACAAGCAAAATTACTTTCTGTGAGTCATTTTAAGGTTTCATGCTAACGGAGCTCGGGGGGTAATATAATTTAACAGAATATAGTCAATAATGAGAATATAGCAAAAAATATAATTTAACGTTACATTTTTTTTAAACATCTGAAATGATAATAATAGTAGTAGCGTAGCTAGAATACACAACGCCCTTTGTCAAGCACAATGCTATTATGCAAATTAGATATAAACATGAACACATCATAAATGATAATCTCATAATTCTATTTTTGGCTTGGGGAAACACAAAGATGAACCTTCAAATCATAGGGACATCAAATCCTTGGGTAACCAATCTGATCCTAAATTCCCTCATTATCTCTGACAGTGTCTTTGCCCATGGTTGATCGCTTGTCCGTACTTTGAAAAATAATTAATTTTTTTTTTTTTATTGTGTTCAATCTTGTAATCATATTGTTTGTACTTATCACTGATTGGTTACTCATTAACCAATCAAATTCCAGCGATTTTACTTCGCCATCTTTCTGGTCGCTAATTGGTTACTTTCATGTACGTCTAATCGTTGAATGGCTTCGCGTTCGTTTTTGTAGTCACGGATTGGGTATTTGCCAATCTTTCCAACCACTGCTATATTACTTCTCCTTCTACTAACGACTAGCCAGTTACTCGCTCTTACTTCTGAAAGTCAATTTAAAACCTTGCACACTTATAATCATTATCCTGTATCATTTCCACAAAATCATATCATTCTAAATAATCGTGTCTACTTATCCGAAGTAACATGTGTCAACATCTGCTGCTCAGATTTCTTTAAAGGTTGAACACCTTTGACAGTGGACGATGCTGGAATGACCTCCTGAAGTGGATTCAAAGAGCTCTTTTCCGTGTCTCCGTGTTGTAGATTTGCCTTAATAGACGAGTAATCTGAATAGGGCTCATCGTCGCAGTATCGCGTGAGAAACGACGGGAAGAGAAGTGACAATGCTAGAGTGACACCCCCAATACAGAATAAGATTAGTCCAATGAGCTTGCACATGTCAAGGGTCGTGTTGTATTCCTGAGCTTGTCCGTCAATGTAGGCTTCTCCTCTGGGGTCATCGGGCGATTCTATCAAAACATGACGAGGTGGGACAAGGTATCCTATTAGAATACCCATCACTCCAAAAAGAAGCAAAATGACTCCAATCCACATGAACAGCTAGAAAGAGATAATTATATCAAAGATTAGGTCAGGATGATATATGTTAATCTGAACTGATGAAGGTTATAACGATGGTGATGATAGCTAGATGATTTTACAAATATTTATATTAATAACTATCATCATCTTCTTTAGCGATGTATCCAATGGCGTAGGCGATCATGAGCATCCACACATTAATGTCAATTATGTTTCTTATTTGTTGTAAAGTATTAAATTGTGTAATATTTTTGTCACCGTCTACCTTCTTCTATCTCCCATTCAAAATATCCAATTGCTGTTGTATTTTCCTACTTTTTTTTTACTCCAATGAAATGATCAAAGAATGTATATACTCTTTTTTGCTGCAATGCATTTCATAAGTTTAGAGCCGTGTGGCGAGACACAGATCCTGTGCACAAGCAGGCAGACAGACAGACAGACAGACAGACAGACGGACGGACGGACGGATGGACAGACAGATAGACAGACAGACGGACGGACAGATAGATAGATAGATAGATAGATAGATAGATAGATAGATAGATAGATAGATAGATAGATAGATAGATAGATAGATAGATAGATAGATAGATAGATAGATAGATAGATAGATAGATAGATAGATAGATAGATAGATAGATAGATAGATAGATAGATAGATAGATAGATAGATAGATAGATAGATAGATAGATAGATAGATAGATAGATAGATAGATAGATAGATAGATAGATAGATAGATAGATAGATAGATAGATAGATAGATAGATAGATAGATAGATAGATAGATAGATAGATAGATAGACGTTCTATTTAAACTCTGGCTTCATTCAAGACGTCATCATTACCCCCATTAGAATGTTTTAAACATTATTTTCTGCAGAACCACATTTCTGTAGCTTCTAGTGATTGTCTTGCTTGTTCAGTAATTGTCCATGACTTACCTATGTACAGCAGAACAGGATATATCTATAAATTATTCTAAAGTCTCTGCCATAGGGTTGCATTAAATTTACAGAATGTTGCACTCATCACAGCCCGTCTGAAAGAATCTCTGTCTCTAACCAGACCTCCCACTTCTTCTGGTGTCATGTTGGAGGACAAAGTCAAGTTAGTAAATGTATTATTATTTTTTATGTTTAAAAAAAAAAGTAATTTATGTCATTATTATATATGTCATTATTATTTATGTTATTATGTATCTCATTATTTATCTCATTATTTATGTCATTATTATTTACGTTATTATTATTTATGTCATTATTATGTATGATATTATTATTTATGCCATTATTATTTATGTCATTATTATTTATGTCATTATTATTTATGTTATTATTTACCTCATTATTATTTATGTCATTATTATTTATGTATGTCATTATTATTTATGTTATTTTTATTTATGCCATTATTTCTGTTGTTATAATTTATGTCATTATTTCTGTCGTTATTATTTTTGTCATTATTTATTTCTGTCGTTATTATTTCTGTTATTATTTCTATCGTTATTATTTCTGTTAATATTTCTATCATGATTTCTGTCATCATTTCTGTTATTATTTCTGTCATTATTTCTGTTATTATTTCCGTTTAATATTTTTTATAGTAATTCTGTCATTATTTCTGTTATTATTATTATTTCTGTCATTATTATTTTTGTCATTATTATTTCTGCCCTTATTATTATGTCATTATTATTTATGTCATTATTATTTATGTTATTTTTATCTCATTATTGTTTATGTCATTTTTATTTATGTCATTATTATTTATGTTATTATTTACCTCATTATTATTTATGTCATTATTATTTATGTATGTCATTATTATTTATGTTATTTTTATTTATGCCATTATTTCTGTTGTTATAATTTATGTCATTATTTCTGTCGTTATTATTTTTGTCATTATTTATTTCTGTCGTTATTATTTCTGTTATTATTTCTATCGTTATTATTTCTGTTAATATTTCTATCATTATTTCTGTCATCATTTCTGTTATTATTTCTGTCATTATTTCTGTTATTATTTCCGTTTAATATTTTTTATAGTAATTCTGTCATTATTTCTGTTATTATTATTATTTCTGTCATTATTATTTTTGTCATTATTATTTTTGTCATTATTATTTCTGCCCTTATTATTATGTCATTATTATTTATGTCATTATTATTTATGTTATTTTTATCTCATTATTGTTTATGTCATTTTTATTTATGTCATTTTTATTTATGTTATTATTATTTATGGTATTATTATTTATGGTATTATTATTTATGTCATTATTTTTGTATATTCAGTATTCAATATTTATATAATATAAATATATAATAATATATAATACTATATAATAATAATATATTATTCAATATTTCAGAGACAGAGGAGATCAACGAGCTTCTATTTGCAGACGACCAGGCACTAATACATGAAACAATAGAAGACCTACAAGAACACTTAAACAAACTCAACATCTTAGGAACAAAATACAACATGAAAATCAACATCAACAAAACAGAAGTCATGAATGTCGCCAAAAATAAACAGAACATCAACATAACTATATAAGTAAAAAAAAAAAAAAAAGTAAAGTACCCCCCGTCACGCCAAGTGGCGTATAGGGAAATATGGTGTTAGTGACCCTATATTTTACAGACCTTCAGCACATGATTTTTTGGGGTAATGTGGTCGGTATTACGCCCGTGCTGCTTTTACTTTCCCAGAAAAAATCCGGTACCCATTTAAGGCTGGGTGAACCCGGAGCCGTCGGTTGGGATCGAACCCTACCCCTTGTCCGTAGTAGTCCAGTTCACTAACCACTGAGCTATCGCGGCTCCTACTAATTTTTAGGGAATTAGTAAAACCCAGGTGTCCTCGCCAGGATTACGAACCCCGGCTGTTGCCGTGGTAAGCCAACCGCCTATCGATTGCGCTAACCGGACACCCTAACTATAGAAGGCAGACAACTAAAACAAGTAGAGGAATTCAAATACCTATGAAGTCTAATGACAAACGATAATTCCCAAACAGCAGAGATAGAATCAAGATGCAACAAAGCTTGTCAAATCATCGGACAGTTATCACCACTATTGTCCAACAAGGAAATAACTCTGGAGGCAAAACGAGCACTATACAATACAATCTTCATTCCAACGTTGTCCTACCAATGCCAGACCTGGACTCTAGATGCAAGAACAATAAGTAAAATAACCTCTACAGAGATGAAATGTGTTAGACGAATGATAGGAAACAGTCTGAGAGATAAGATCAGAAATGAAGAACTGAGAAAAAAGCTAGGAATAGCCCCAGCCATAGAATATATAAGGAAACAACAGATAAAATGGTTCGGCCACTTGACAAGGAAGAAAGAACAAAACACAACACAACGAGCCTTCAACAAACGTTGTGGGAACACCAGACCCAAGGGTCGACCACGAAAAAGATGGATCGATGGAATATTAGAAGCACTGGGAAACATAACAGCCGCAGAGGCGAACAGAAGAGCAAAAGACCGCAAATTATATCTCCCCTCGACGCTGAAAGGCAGATGAGGAAGGAAAGAGGAAGAAGAAGAAGATTATTTTTGTTCTTATAATTTCTGTCATTATTTCTGTCTTTATTATTTCTGTCATTATTACTGCCATTATATTTATCGTTATTAATTCTGTCATTATTTCTGTCATCATTTCTGTTATTATTTCTGTCATTATTTCTGTTATTATTATTTCCGTTTAATATTTCTGTTATTATTCTGTTATTATCTCTGTTATTATTATTTCTGTCATAATTCTGTCGTTATTGTTCTTTCTGTCATTATTATTTCTGTCATTATTTCTGTCGTTATTGTTCTTTCTGTCATTACTATTTCTGTCATTATTATTTATGTCATTATTTATGTCGTTATTGTTTTTTATGCCATTACTATTTCTGTAATTACTATTTCTGTCATATTGTTTATGTAATTATTATTTATGTCATTATTATGTATGTTATTATTTATGTCAAGACAATTGTTTATGTCATTATTATTTTTGTCATTATTTCTGTCGTTATTGTTTTTAATTCATTATTATTTATGTCATTACTACTTATGTCATTATTATATATGTCATTATTATTTGTCATTATTAGTTATGTCATTAATATTTATGGTATTATTATGTATGTCATTATTATTTATGTCATTATTATTTATGTCATTTTTATTTATGTCATTATTATTTGTCATTATTGTTTATGTCGTTATTATTTATGTCATTATTATTTTTGCCATTATTATTTTTGTCATTATTTCTGTTAATCGTTCTTTCTGTCATTATTATTTATGTCATTACTATTTACATCAATATTATTTATGTCATTATTATTTATGTCATTATTATTTATGTCATTATTATTTATGTCATTATTATTTATGTCGTTATTATTTATGTCGTTATTATTTATGGTATTATTATTTATGTCGTTGTTATTTATGGTATTATTATTTATGTCATTACTATTTATGTCATTATTATTTATGTCAGTATTATTTATGTCATTATTATTTATGTCATTATTATTTACGTTATTATTATTTATGCCACTATTATTTATGCCATTATTATTTATGCCATTATTATTTATGTCATTATTATTTACGTTATTATTATTTATGCCACTATTATTTATGCCATTATTATTTATGCCATTATTATTTATGTCGTTATTACTAATTTACCTTAATTTTTTTCTCAATGTTATTATCCTAAACTTCTGCACACACCAAGGTTTACTACAGAAAAAGAGTGTGCGGGTTGGGATGGGGGGGGGGGGAGAAGAAAGCGATTTGGGAGAAAGGGGAAGGGTTGAAAGATATAAATCTTTGTGACAGAGACCTTATTCTAGCGTAATTTAATCTCTCACTATCGCATCAACACATTTCCTATGCTTCTGTTTCTTCTTATTCTACAATACCATCGTTCACTTTTAAATGAAGCTTGTGCACGTAGTTCTAATCTAATAGCAAACCAAATATAATTATAGAGATATTTTATAAACAAGGTACTTCCCGTTTCAATAAACATTTTCTTGGATATATCGAGAATATTGGGAACTTTGTTAACCTTAGACGGAAGATGTACAAAAGAGGTAAGATGCAGTATGGCTCAGGCAAAAGAAGCTTTCCAAAAAATGAGGAAGATACTATGCAATCCGTTTTTTAACAATAGAAACAAGAAAAAGGGTTCTTAAATGTTATGTAGAGCCAGTCTTAACATATGGATGTGAATAATGGACAATAGGACAACAGACAAGAAAATCACTGGAGTCTGTAGAAATGTGGTTTTACAGAATAATGTTGAGAATACCATGGACAGCTAAGAAGAGTAATGAAAATGTTCTGAAAGAGGTCAAAGCAAAAAGAGAGCTAATTTCCAATATTAGGAAGAAACAATCATAATTTTTTGGCCATGTAATGAGAAGAGAACAACTGGAATATATTGTAACAACTGGAAAAATTGAGGGACGAAGAGATAGAGGGAAGCAAAGAGACAAAAATACCAGACAGCTTAAGAGAATGGCTTGGCAGAAGGTCGACACAAGAAATAATAAATGACTGCCGAGATCGAAAGTTGTGGAGAGACATGATCACCTACGCCATCAGGCCCGGCACTTGATGAGAATGCTGACCCCATCACGGTCTTCTTCAACCGCAACATAACAATATTCTGTATATGAAGTGCAGTGGTCAAATCTTAGCTGGAACCTAAGGCGTGCAAAATATAATCTTCCAGTTTCTTCTAATGCTGCGTACACTTTTACACGTCACTATCTTTAATTTCATTGTTATACTTTCTTTGCTCATTGGATATTATTCTTCTGCTACACTTTTACTCGTCAGTTTCTATTATTTCATTGTTCTACTTTCTTTGAGCGTATTCTTCTGCTACACTTTTACACGTCAATTTCTTTTATTTCATTGTTCTACTTTCTTTTAAATTATTTTTCTGACAACTACCGGTCTTTCTATATGGCATTAGTGTTGCCATGATTACCCGTTCTATCAGGCGACATCCCACTTTCACTAACGGCTTCTATCCCAATTCTGAGTTGCCAGGGGTTTTTATGTTTTTTGTAAGGGTTGAAAAAATAAAGGCCGGATACTCATCGCAGTCGCCACGAGAGTTTCCGGTCAGAATTTTATTTTAACCCCAGGAGAATTTCTTTTTTTTGTAATGAAAGGATCTTTCCATGATTCGAACGCGCGTCTATTTTATTTGGAAAATTTAATGTTTTCATTAATTCTGTCATCTGGTCTCCCTCATACAACATCAATGTTGACATTTCTATCAGCCACAACAAATTGTGTTGCTCTTACCTTCCACCAAATGGGCGTGCATCTCTGGCGTCTTTGATGCGGCTGAAGCAGGAACTGGTGGTCATCATCTTCGTACACGGCTGGGTCCTTGTAAGTGTGGTCCTCGTAGAACTGGTCCAGATAGGACTTCACCCCGAAGTAGACAGGACAGCTTCTCTTTCGCTTCGGTTTGGCTTCAGAGTCTGTGAGATTTGGAATGATGGTGACATTATATTTATGAGGCACGGCTGTATATTGTCGTCTAAAAGTAGCATTTTAGTTCTAATATTGGAAAGTTTAGCGTGTATGGATGAAGTTGTCCGGAGCCTAGAACATTGCCCCCTCACTCTTAGAACTGGTATCTTATGGAAGTGGTTTCACTTTGTGACACCGCACACACACTCAGACACAGACACACACACACATACACACACACTGACACACACACACATACACAGACACACACAGACACACACAGACACACACAGACACACACATACACACAGACATACACACACACACAGACACACACAGACACACACATACAGACATACAGACACACACGCACAGACACACACAGACACACACAGACACGCACAGACACACACACAGACATACACACACAGACACACACAGACAGACAGACACACACAGAGAAACACACAGAGAAACACACATACACAGACACACACACACACATCAAATATTTCAGCTGAAGTCAGTATTTATGAACGGTATTTCAGTATTTATGAACGGTATTTCAGTATTTATGAACGGTATTTCAGTATTTATGAACGGTATTTCAGTATTTATGAACGATATTTCAGTATTTATGAACGGTATTTCAGTATTTATGAACGGTATTTCGGAAATCAAAACTCATTAGCACAAACACAAAACTTAGGCTATTCAAATCAAATGTACTATCAACCCTTACGTATGCGTGTGAAAGCTGGAAAACAACAAGAGATATAGAAACAAAGTTGAACGCATTCGAAAATAAATGTCTAAGGAAAATACTTGGTATAGAATGGAACGAATTCAAAACAAACGAGGAAATTAGAGAAATCGCCAATCAACCACTAATATCTTCAGTAATAAAGAAAAGACGATGGTCATACGTTGGACATGTGATGAGAAGAGATAATAATCGAATAGCAAAGCAAGCCCTCATATGGGAAACAACAGGTAAAAGAAAAAGAGGAAGACCCAGGGAGACACTGAGAAGAACATTGATGAGAGAGGCAAGAGCAGCAGGAATCGGCTCCCTCAATGAGATAGAACTGCTTGCACAGAACAGAGACAGATGGCGAGATTTGATAAAATATCTTTAAAAGAAAACTGCTAGAACAAAAATTCATATAGGAGAAGGTGTATCTTGGTCTACGCCCTATGGGCCGGTTACGGCTCGAAAGGTCAATAGATAGATAGATAGATTTCAGTATTTAATGCTTGTAAATAAAAGATCAAAGATTTGGCCAAAAAAAAAAAAACATAAGACTTTTGTTACACTTTTAACCACAAAAGTTTTTTTTTAACATTTTAATAATATACAGTTTATTCCACTCACTTTGAATGTTTAATGGAAAAAAAGAGTGCATTTTACCTTCCAGAAAAGGCGAGCAAATCAACTAAAGTATTAGTAACAAATAACTATAACTTTACTGCAGCTTCGCATTTTTATGCATTCATTTGCATTTCTTTGCCTTAATCCCTAACAAATAACTATGGTGGATGATGACGTAATTGTACGATAGTAAAGGAGATAATCATTTGCTTGTGGGCTGGGATTCCACTGGTAGCTAAGTATGTTTTTTTTTTTTTTGGATACACTAGTTTTAGTTACTTTATATAGTGTTGTTAGGTCCTAGTATATTTTTTTACATTCTCTGTGTCCTATTATTTATTTTTGTTTTGTGAGGACAGCCGCATATAGGCGTAAACGTCACCACTGTTTGTATTGTTCATTAATGTAAAGCTGTCGCTTAATTCCGTGTTCGCCTCGTTCTCTGCTCACCAGCTTTACCGCATAACCGCATTTTTTACCTGTTTCCACGAAATAATCACGGAAGCCTAATTTAGATAAGGAATGATAAAACATGTTGCTTCGTGATGATGGCAGCTGTATCTGTTATAATTTAGATAAGGAATGATAAAACATGTTGCTTCGTGATGATGGCAGCTGTATCTGTTATAATTTAGATAAGGAATGATAAAACATGTTGCTTCGTGATGATGGCAGCTGTATCTGTTATAATTTAGATAAGGAATGATAAAACATGTTGCTTCGTGATGATGACAGCTGTATCTGTTATAATTTAGATAAGGAATGATAAAATATGTTGCTTCGTGATGATGGCAGCTGTATCTGTTATAATTTAGATAATACTTATACCATTGAAGTGATATAATTTCAACAAATGTAAAGTTATTGCTAACAATTTTGAAGATGATAACTTTGACCAACATCATCAAACGCATTGTCTTGTGTCGTAGATAATTTGGAGAAATGTTTTTTAAATGTAAAGAAAAAATGGAGAAAAACAGCAGTAGTAGCTGTGGCTGTGAACCAACCCTAAAAGTGCGCGCACATGCACCGAAAGACAATAGATTTGGCACCGAAACCGCACGAAACTGGCACCAAATCCGTGCAAAAGTCCGATAATCGGCTTATTATCTTGGTGGTCGTGATCGGTAATCGGCTTATCTCGTGGTGTGCGTTGGTGCGTGACGGTGATCGGCGCGTCGTGGTGTGCGTTGGTGCGTGGCGGTGATCGGTGCGTCGCTAGCTCGCCGGTTATCGGACAGCGGTTCTAAAATCGGGCGACAGCGGTTCTAAAAGGGGGATGGCGGTATCTCGCGGGTCGGATGGCGGGTCGTTGCCGGCTATCGTGGCGTGCGGGTGGGGAAAGGTGCCTTTATTGGTTATCATCATGTGTGGGTATTAGGCAACAGGAGGCGACATGTAAAAAAAATGCTGACAAGGTGCCTTTATTAGTATCATCATGTGTGGGTATTAGGCAACAGGAGGCGACATGTAAAAAATGCTGACAAGCAATTATTAGTATTGTTAGCGTCATGTACCAGATTATAGCGATTTTTTTCTCTCTTCTCTCTCTCTCTCTCTATTGCATATCCAAGCTAACTCAAGTCAAATCTATCTATCTTTCTATCTTTCGTTCGCCTGAAGCATTGTCTATATCTGCAATGTCGTTTCCTGTATAAATGTTACTGTCTTTTGTAATTCTTGCAGTGGCCCATATAGTTTTGTCTGTAGTGTTGTATCTATGGGCCAATGGATTTTCCTCAGTCTACTATATTCAGTGCAGTCTTGAAGTATGTGTTCAGCAGTCTGGGGCGCCTGTCCACATGTACAAGTAGTTGAGGTGCCGATCTTGAATTTTGTATACATGTGACTATGGAGTCGATTGTGTCCTGTTCTGAGACGTATAATGATAACTTGTTCATATCTATTCATATTATAAAAGGCATCCTGATTTGGGGCTTGTGGTCCTCTGATTGATTTGATTATCTGTTTCTTATGATGGTATGTAACAGGTGTATCTAGTTGTGTGCCTGTTGAACCTTCCTTTGCCAACTGATCTGCTTTCTCATTTCCTGGTATTCCACAGTGAGATGGGATCCACTGCAGGGCAACCCTGTGGTGCTTGCAGAGTTCAGTCAATAAGGTCTGCAGATGTGGTAATTTTCTGGATTGTAGTGCCTGGAGTACTGATCTTGCATCTGTCAAAAACACTACAGGCTGCGGGCTAAGATTAATGTTCAGCAGTTTTTCTATTGCTAACTTTATTGCTTGTATTTCTGCATCATAATTGTGACAATATTTCCCTGTTGCTATTTTATTCATATCCCTAGTGTTATTTGGGTATTCTATATATGCACCTGCTCCCCCATTTTTTACTGCATTCTGTGCTGATCCATCTGTATACACACGAATCCATAGGTCTTGTGGGTATTCTTCATCCAGGAAACTGAGAGTTATTGTTTTTCGCTGTAGACTATTCTGTTCCTCTTTATCAACTATTCCTTTCACTTCTGTCCGTATTTGAACTGATAATCCAGATTCCTCTGTCCAGGGAGTCTGTTCTGGTATGGGCAGTAGGGGGTTAACAGCTCTTGGCATGTCTGGTGTTTGTCTACTAATACGCTTGGCTTGGTGGATAAAACTGCTTCTCTTAAGTCGTCCCAATGCAAGATTTTGGAATCGGTCCTTCATTGGATGTCTCGGCATGCAAGCAAATTTTTCTGCCTGTATCAGCACCTTTGTGTCCCTCCGTTCTCTCAGTGCTGGTATCCTCCACAATTTCTCCATCTCTAATATTGGTGTTGATTTCATTGCTCCTGTGATGACCCTAAGTGCCTGGTTTTGTACTTTATCCAGTTCTTGAAGTGTGGTGTTTGATGCTGAACACCATGCAGATGATCCATATTCTAAATGTGGGCGTATACTCTGTTGGTAAACTTTACTGAGTATTTTCCCACTCGCACCCCACGTAGTTCCACACAGCTTTCTTAGAATAGCCAATTTTCTCCTTGCTTTTTGGGTTGCCTTATTTATCTGCTGTTTCCAAGATAGTTTGTTATCAAATGTAACTCCGAGATACGTAGCCTGTATGTCTTCTTTCACAGGCTCATTGTTTATATAGATGGCTCCTGCTTTTTGTTTTGGGGAAAGAGTGAAAAGTGTAGTACTGCATTTGTCTGTATTGATGCTGATACACCATCTATTTGTCCATGAATTCAGTGCATTCATAGCTCTTTGTAACAATTTGGAGGCCACTGTTGCATACTCCTCTGTGCACCACATTACCAAGTCATCTGCATACATTGCCACTTTGATACCATGTGGTAGTTCAGTAACTAGGTCATTGATGTAGATCAGAAAAAGTGTTGGAGATAGTACCCCTCCCTGTGGAACGCCCTGGCGCAGTAAGACCTTCTTACTCTTAAGACCATCCAGTTGCACTCTGGCTCTCCTGTTATGCAGGTATGCTTTGACCCATTTGTACATCCTGCCATTTACTCCATAATTTCTCAGTTTCTTCAAAAGCCCTTCCTTCCATACCTTATCAAATGCTTTCTTTAGGTCTATCCATGCTGCTAGTACCAGTTTCTTTTCTTGAAACGCATCCTCAATTTCCTGGGAAAGATAGGTTGCCTGATCTTCGGTAGAGTAACACTGTCTAAAGCCTGCTTGTTGTAGGACAAGGAGATTTTCACTTTCCAGGTACCACTGCAGTCTGAGATTGATTATACGTTCCATTGTTTTACACAAACAGCTTGTAAGGCTGATTGGTCTATAGCTGGATGTCATTGAACCATCTTTTCCTGGCTTTAGTAATGGTATCATAATTGCTTCTCTCCATGCCTGTGGCACTTTACCTGTGATCCAGCAAATGTTGTAGATCTGCAGTAGTTTTGCTTTAGCTGCAGTTCCCAAGTTCTTAATCATTTCATTAGACACTCCATCACTACCTGGTGACTTTTTCATTTTTAATTTGGATATTGCCAGCTCTAGCTCTCTTTGTGTAATGGGTATTTCCATGACTTCATGTGCAGTCTCTTCTTGTCTTGCATTTTGTTGTTTTAGACGGGTCTCTTGACGTTTCTCTAGGCTAATTTCAATATTGTTGTCATTTGCAAAGGAGTCTGCAAAGTGATTTGCTGCATGTTTACCTGTTAGAATGTTTCCATCCTTCTTCAGTGTAATTTTTGTGTTCCCTTCTGTACCCTCATCATTCAGCTGTTTTACAAGCTTCCACACTTTTCTTGTGTCTCGTTCTAGATTCATGTACTCTGTTTTCTCTTTCCAACTTCTCCGTCTGGCTTGTAGTTTAGCCCATTGAAATTTGGCTTTAGCATGCTGATAGTTATTGTGGTGTTCCTGGCAGGGGTTATTTTCTGCTTGTTTTCGAGATGTTTCCATGTCATTGTGCAGTTGCTCTAGTTCACTACTCCAGTATGGTTTGTAGTGTTTCCGTGCCCCTCTGGGTATTGTTTCACTGGCAGCTTGTATTATTAGTCTACTGAATTCATCAACTATTTTGTTGATGTCTCTGTCTGTATTTAGATCTTTAGTCAGTACACTGGTGTAATGTTGATACATTTTCCAGTCTGCCTTTTTGTAATTCCATCTGGAGAGAGTGCTGCTCTCCCTGACGGCCTCATTTTGCACCACTAAAAAGACAGGTCGGTGGTCGCTGCCTCCAAGTTGTTTCCCAACAATACGTGTGATATTCCAATCCAGGTCTGGTGAATGGAAAGCAAGGTCTGGTGTAGATGTGGTATGCCATGATCTGGAATAGAATGTTGGTGGATCTGTTGCCTGGTTTAATAGTATAAGCCCATTGTCATCCTGCCAATTTTCAAGCTCTTCACCTCTCTTGTCCATATCTTCATAGCCCCAGCTCTGTGAATGGCTGTTAAAGTCTCCACATACAATTATTCTTTCTTTTAATGTAATTGTGTCTAGTGCTAGTGGGCGGTCACTCGGACAGTAGTAGTTTAGTAGATGGAAGTCTGTATTTCCTGTCCTGAGGTGCAGTATTTGATATTCCGCCCCATCCATATACACTTCAATCTGACATGCATTAATGTTGTTCCTTACAAGAGTCAGTATTCCGCCCTTTTGTCTGTTTTTCCTGTCAGATCGGTAGCACTGGTATCCCCTAATCTTCAAGGCTATGTCGTTGTTTAGATGGGTTTCCTGCAAACAGCATATGCTTACTTGTTCTTCATGCAGGATATTTTCTAATTCTATCTTTTTACTGTACCCATCTCTTTTGCTGTTGATGCCTTCAGCATTCCAGTGCATTATTTTGAGTGGTCTTATTTTGGGTTGGCCAGTAACTCTATTCTCTCGCCCCCTGACTCCACAGAGCGATTGAGAAGGACATCCAGTAATATAGGTTGGGCCCTTTCGAGGCTGAGGGCCCGGCGCTGCACCTGCCTGAGTGTCCATCACAGGGCGAGTGCCATATCGATTTGCAGTTATAGGCATGCTTCCCATTGGCGTGAGTGCGTGGCATCCTGATTTTTGTAGTGCGCCTTTTGGCTGGTTGCCTCCGACTTCAGCACTTAAAATTGCTAGAGCAGACTGTGGTCTTGCACGGGTGTAGGAAGGCCTGGCCAGTCTTGGTTTTCAGTCCCTGGTGACTGTTAAGCCCCATCCCCACGACAAGGAGCTGGCCTTGATGGGGACTCAAGTCAAATAAAAATCATCATCATGTGCCTCAACACTATCCCTTCATGGCCTATCATCATCATGTGCCTCAACACTATCAGCATGTGCCTCAACACTATCATCATGTGCCACCCTCAACACTATCAGTATGTGCCTCAACACTATCATCATGTGCCACCCTCATCATCACCCTTCATATCATCATCATCATGTGCCTCAACATCACCCTTCATGGCCTATCATCAAACCACACAAAGTATCAACCATCTCTCTCTCTCTCTCTCACTCACATTCATGGTAAACCAAAACAAAATTTGTTCTATATTTCTCACAACTTTATTAATACAACAAATATACGACACACATATATTACTGTCCGGTTGTTGATAATTTTAAGCGTCTGGACGGGCCCCTCGAAGCCGAAGTATCCACGGGGCGAGCAAACGATAAATGATACGGTCGTTTACGTGCTGTCTCGATGAAAAAGGCATGAGAATTCTGTTAAGTTTTGCGCCACGACACTTAAGAAGTATATAATAAACACAATATAGACCGCACGTGTTGCTAAACAAATCTTGCAACACCCGCGGGTTGTAGACGAATGGAACGTGTGAGTTTTGCTCTATAAAGTTTAAAATATCCACGTGTCTGGGAGGCAAACCGTAGAAATCGAAATACTCACATTCGCCGAGTCCGTTGTAAAATAGGACCACCCAATGCTCTCCGGGTTCGTGGGCAGGGTCGGTGTTTATGACAAAGGCCGCGGTCGCCGTTGGGTCGATGCTCGGCGGTAAGTGGTTTCGTGGAATGACACTAACAAGGGAACAACGTCGAACGAAAATATCCGACATCAAAAGGTTGTAAATCTCCCTCGTGTTCATATTCTTCTCCTTCTTTCTCTCTCAAACGGCGAAGTCTGTTAGAATCTGCCTTGTCTTGGACACCTCGAGCACCGAGTCCAACTCGGCGTAGACGATAACTTGTAGGGGAGTAGTGGTGGGAGCGGCAAACTTGAGTTCTATCGACAAGGGTCCGCTTGTGGCTAGCTCAAAATGGGAGCCGTCCAGTAGGCTGGACGAGAGATCAAAACCAAATAGGCAGTATCCGTCCTTGAATTCTCTATAATCAACGTTATTCCCAGCGTCTTTACCAATCAGACCCATGGCCAGATTTGTGCCGAAGAAAGCTCTCGCGTATTGATTTCGTTCAAAGTCCATAGTTAGAGGCTTTCCCGAGATACATTTCCCGTCGACCGTCAGGTTCATATAAATCAGACCAAAGTGTTGAAAATTGAACGGGTTAGCTGTGTAAACACCATTAAAAGCACTGGCCGTAATCAGACCTATCACTATACGGGTCGGTGTTTGAGACAAAAATAAATTGTCTTGACTGTGGGAAAGCATCACACTAGCGATGGAAAATGTCTTGATGGTAACCCTCTTGATCGGGTACCGCGCATTCCCGCTTAAGAGAGCCTTTTCGTGGGCCAGAGAAATCGCGGGGTTTAGCTTAGCTTTCCTGACCACGAGCGCGGCGTAGGTGATAACACTCTTATAACCCACAGAGCTATCGTGAGCCGCGAGGCTGAACACATCCTTCGAGGGGGTGAGTTTTATCTTTACATCGACTCTGTTTAACATGTAACGATCCTGCACAAAGACATCAGAGTGCAAACGACCCATCATTTCAACCTCTTTACTACCCGAAGTCAAATCGCGCCGTGTTTTAAAACCCTCATTTTCTTTCAAATCGTCATGGTGGCCAGCTGTGTCTTTGTAGAATAGAGCGGCCGTCAAGTATCCCGTTTTCGCATCCTCTCCGTAATTTAGCGTGGCCTCAAACACCGCTCTAAAAGGATAGGTATTCTCCGACGGTGTAACCAACGTGTCGTTTAGCGATACGTCGACTTGTGAAAATAGACTGTGAAGATAATTGTTGACCGGTCCTACCTCAGCATCGACTGGTACACTATCACCATTCGGGAGGGTGATCTTGACCCGCAGATGCAAAAACGTGTTGAAAAGATCTAGATACTCCTCGCTGTTTCCAGAAATGAAAAACTCTATCGGTGCGCTATGCGACAAAGCTGCGATCGGACGAATTTCAATAAACTGGCCAGAGTCTAGAGATGTCTGTGTGGGTGGAACGCTAAATAAATCCAAACCAGAGTGAAGACATTCGCACGATTTGGGGTGAATGAGGGACATTATTAGTCGAAAATATCCTTTGCCATCCTCGTCTTCTTCCCTCTATTGTGCACCGAATGAAGGGGGAACCGTCCAGCTGTCGGTTTTATCCTCTTCGTAACGGGTTCTCCTGGTGGAGGTAGCTTCATAACTCGCTTTCTGCTTTGACGTAAACCACTTCCTGATTGGTTGTTATCACGCAGGTGGTCTACGGCCCCGTGTAGCAACCGCTGACCGGCCTCCTTAGCTCGTTCTTTGAAAGCTTCACCGACATTTTTCCCGGCCAATGCGTCCTGTGCGACCTGCAGACCGGTCCCCAAGCCTTCTCTGAGCAAGGCCTTACCGCCGGTTTTTAACCAGGGTAAAATAGCCCTCCCGATTCCACCAAAGAAACTACCGATTCCTCGACCGCTCTGACTTCGACCTCCTATAAACACGGGCATCCCATCGCCCGCCTGACAACAGTAAAAGTCTTCGTATAACTCAACATCTCTATGAAGGGGAGTGTGTTTCACCATTATACCAGCTCGAGATGCTTCTTGACTCGAAAGTGTACCGTTAGCACCGACGTCCCGCTGGTGAATGGAATGGTTTTTCCGTGTTCGTTGGCTAAAAGGATCTCGACGGTATCGAAGGAAAATCGACTCAGGGGTAGGTAGTGAGGCTTATCGTAGATATGAAACACCGAGGTGTGATTTCTATTGAGAACAGGCACGCTCCTGAGGAGAGGCACCATCACATCCCCGACCGGTCTGGGGGAAACGAGATCGCAGTAGACGTAGACATTCTTCGCAACACTTTCCAAGTCCATTACACCCACGCTGAAGATATCGGGAGCCGTGTCTGATATTGAGGTCGTGGGGAAGGCTAACATGTTTTTCAAAGTGTCGCTTATGGTAACACTGACTCCTTTCTCGTAAAGTTTCAAGATGGCTTTATTCACCTCTTTTGCGTAAATGAATCTCATTTTTTTTCCCTTTCACTCCCCTGTACGACTCATCCTCCGCTTTTACGATCGACGCGTTCAACGCGCCGATGAACGCATCGGGTTTCGTGTATAACCCAGGTTCCAATGTCACGTTGAAATAAAATCTGGCGTCGCAAATATCGTCGTTATCGAGAGATTCGTAGCGAATCCAGACATCCCTCTATTACATTGAAATAATTTAGCGGAAACTGTATCTCCACCAGTGCGATCTCATACTGCGTCGAAATGTCAATGGTCTGAGGAAGTTTAACGAAAAAGTGACCTGGGTTATTATCCTTAAAAAGTTCCATAGATGCATTGCTGGGCAGGGTGACATAAAAACTCATTTTTTTTACTCGTTTCACCGTCGCCTCTCCAAGTTTGGATTCGGTAGCATGTAACCCAAACAGCTGCTCAGTAGGGCTATCCACAGTTTTCCCTCCTTCGCGTCTGGCTTTTCGGTGGTCAGATTGAACAGCGAGACCGCTACAACTGTATATATAACTACCACTTGACAAATAAAGACAAGTTCTAAGTAGGGGGGATAGTTTCCCAAACATCGACCCCAACCAGCGTGGTTCGCCGTCTCTCCCGACTCCCGAGTTTACGGCTCGCAAATCGGGCTCTCCACCAAAAGTTACCACTTCTTCTTCTTCTTCTACTTCTTCTCGCATCTCTAATTTTTGTATCTGACAATGTCCTTGGACGGTATCCAAGTGTTAAATGAGGAATCGTACCCAAACCATTTGACTAAACACTCCTTTCGCCCAAAGGATGTGCGACGCTCGGTTATGACACTCTCGATTCTGTACTCGTGTTTGTCTCCAACTTTTTGAATTTCCGGTGTGTAGAATGACCCCTCTATCTCATCGCCCTTATCGTCTTTCAACACATATGTAACGGGGTTTGTTTCATTTACTCGACTGATGGAAAACAGTTCCTCCGTCCAAGCCGGGGCATAACCCTTTTTAAAATTGGCTCTGCCCAGGACCAGTCTAACTCGATCACCGGGCTTGTACAGGGGTCTTTCAAATTTAAAGTTGCGTTTGCTATTATACAACGTGTTCCATACCTGTTCTTGATTGTCTGCGTTGACGTCGACCGGTGCCATTTTTATACTTCTGTGATACGAATGGTTATAACTTCGAAGTAGGGCGGGGAGGACTCGGACATAAGACAACTTATTGGATTTCGTGAAATATCGCCACATCCGTTGTTTCAGAGTCCTATTAAAGCGTTCCACCACGGCGGCCTTAATATCTTCATTCTGCGTAGTGAAAAAGTGAACGTTGTTGTCAGCGAGGAATTTCTGAAATGTTCTGTTCAGAAACTCTGACCCCTTATCCGTTTGAAAACTCGCGGGTTTCCCATCGAGAAATATCTTACCGACGGCTTCCACTAAGGATTTCCCCGTTTTGGTTCGTATCGGTACAGACCACGCGAATTTACTGAAAACGTCCACGCAAGAAACCAAATAGGAATATCCATCGTTGTGTTTTTTTCAAATGTCTCAAATCGATTAGGTCTGCCTGATATTGCTGTTGGGGGCCACTCGTTATAATGGGACGCCTTTCAAATCTGCGACGAATTGGTTTATGAAGGGTATAGGTATCCTGATGACTCAGCCATTGTTTGATCTTTGCGAGTCCCAGTTTGGTGTTACGTTGCAGGGCCGTTGCACCACTATACGCCCCTGGTCGACTAGGGTCAAAGTAACGACGTCTCAATATTTTCTCCACCGTTCCCATTTTGGTGTTGGGATTCCACTCTTTCTTTTTTTAGGTCTCAGTTTATACGTGGCTACGGGCGGAGTGGTTTCATTACCTACCTTTGGGGTTTCCGCTGGTGGTGGTGGTGGTGGTGGTGTCTTGGTCTGCTCTGGTGATACCTCGAATGATGGTGTTGGTGGGGAAGGTGTTTTTTCTGTTGCCGTGTTGTGTTGAATGAGATCGACCGAGCCCAAATGAGCGTCGTTTATACTGCTCCAATCTAGTTAAATATTGATGCAGGGCACGTTGGTACACTCTGGCCTTATCGGCGGGTGCTAAGTCATCGCGGAATAGGATACGTTGCATTTCATCATCTAAATCTCTCAAGTTGTCACCGATCGCCTCGGGTGGGCTATAGGACGTGGTAGTAGTAGTCTGTTTAAGACCCTCGAGGAATCGAGGATCCACCAAAATCATTTTTTTGGCCATTGTTACGCACCTAGTACTCCACCGAGAATACTTAATATAGGACGGAGCAAAGCACCTATAAACCCACCGGTTTGTAGAATCTCTTTCCACCGCTTAAGACTCGGTTTCTTTTTAGTGAGAAGTCTCAACTTGTTCTTGTGTCGACGTAGCTCGCACTTCTGTCGCTGAGTGAGTCTAACATTACCTTTTAATATGTTATGACAACACTCGCACAAAAAGTTAATGAGTTTGGGAGAGGCTGTTTTTAATATGGCTCTTAAACCGCTCGGCGAGGCGGCGCGCATACATTTCAACATTTCACCGTGCCGTCTAAGTGCTTCATCACACATGATTCTCTACTTTGGCACGTAGACGATTTGTCTCTCCCCCGGGAATATTTTTGTTCTCAACCTAAGATTATCAGGTGTGTCCTGACGAAGATCGACCAGCAAATAACCGTGAGGACTCGCTGTCGCGTCCTTAAAACTATCTTGGAGGTACCCCACCCGACCCGGGTACATTTGTTTACCCAGATTCATAATTTGACTCCCGTCTCTCGGGTTCTTGAAAAGGACTAAATAGTGCGTATTGAGACTTTTGGCTCGATGTTCTTTATTTTTTCCGAATAGATTTTGAACAATGTACATCACACTAATATCTCTGTGATGACTACCTTTGGTGAATAATTTTGTTACCCGCTCGTCCGTCTCAGACATCAAGTCATCGATGACGATCAGTCTTCTCTTCTTACCACCTTCCAATTTATCGACGTCTGGTAGACCCTCGATAAATCTCACTGACCCCATTGTCTCGTATATCGGCTGCCATTCCCCATAACACCATATAACTTCCTCCGGTACGGGGACAGCTAGCTCGTGAAGGTTCTGTATAAACTTTTGCACAAATACCGTTTTCCCACACCCGGTAGGACCGGCTATCAGAGCTGTGAAGGGATGATTCCATCGGGGATCCATCCTCACAAGTGCTACTAACTTTAGTGATTACGCCCCCGACGAAAATAACAACGAGTGATTTTAGGTCAGCGCACGACGTTTCCCCCTCTTCAACTAACACCTATTTTTAAAATCCACAACCTATATAAACACGACAGGGCGGAGGAGGAGTTTCCTAGTCTCAGGCCGCATTACCTGAGACCGAATTGTTACACGCATCATATTTCCCCACACATCACCCCCCTATTGGGTCAGTTCCAGAGGTCACTGAACATGTCGCAACACGACTGATTACCACGCCTGATAACGTATTGCGTTAGCTGCTATAAATAGACGGTCCTCGACCCGATAAACGGGTATAAAAACCCCCCAGTCGAGCAGTGTACACGCACACACATAACCAACATCTGTTGCCAGGTGGTTTGTTTTTCTTTGAATATGGAGTCGTGTAGCTTGAATACGCCAATTTCGTTTGATCTCAGTGATCAGCGCATATTTATGTCACGTGGAAATGAGACTGTAGTTCCATTGTCTAAAGATGGCGTTAAGGCAGTCTCGGTTTGTGTTTTTCGTAACAGACCATTGATAAATATAATGACATACAGCGGTGATAGTTTTTTGAAGTTTCCTACCAGAACTGGGATAACACTATCGAGAGAGGTATTTATCACGTTAGTTGAGATGCGAGAGGAAATTTTAACCGCTTATGCTAACCTCAACTACACACCGCCTGTTGTTAACCAGATCAGCTACACGCCACCTCTCGTTAACCAGATCAACTACACGCCACCTCTCGTTAATCAGATCAACTACACGCCGCCTGTCGTTAACCACCAAAACTACATACCATCTCTTGTTAACACGAATCTCATCGACTACACGCCCCCCTTTGTTAATCAAGGGAACCTCGCTCTTGTTAATCAGACGACAGATCCGGCACCCAATATGAATGCCGCGGGTGTTTCAGCAGAGTCACCAATTACCTATTCCAGCTTTGATCAAGGTTTTGTCAAAATGGAGGGCGGTTGTGTTTTGAAGGCTAATTAAACTTCCTATGTACCCGTGTTTGATAGACATTTAACAAACACTACCACCAAAACAGGAGGGAGGAAACCCAGACGCTTAAAATTATCAACAACCGGACACTAATATATGTGTGTCGTATATTTGTTGTATTAATAAAGTTGTGAAATATAGAACGAATTTTGTTTTGGTTTACCATGAATGAGTGAGAGAGAGAGAGAGATGGTTGATACTTTGTGTGGCTTGATGATAGGCCATGAAGGGTGATGTTGAGGCACATGATGATGATTTTTATTTGACTTGAGTTAGCTTGGATATGCAATAGAGAGAGAGAGAAGAGAGAAAAAAAATCGCTATAATCTGGTACATGACGCTAACGATACTAATAATTGCTTGTCAGCTTTTTTTTTTTTTACATGTCGCCTCCTGTTGCCTAATACCCACACATGATGATACTAATAAAGGCACCTTTCCCCACCCGCACGATGGCAACGACCCGCCATCCGACCCGCGAGATACCGCCATCCCCCTTTTAGAACCGCTGTCGCCCGATTTTAGAACCGCCGAGATAACCGGCGAGCTAGCGACGCACCGATCACCGCCACGCACCAACGCACACCACGACGCGCCGATCACCGTCACGCACCAACGCACACCACGAGATAAGCCGATTACCGATCACGACCACCGAGATAATAAGCCGATTATCGGACTTTTGCACGGGTTTGGTGCATGTTTCGTGCGGTTTCGGTGCCAAATCTATTGTCTTTCGGTGCATGTGCGTGCACTTTTAGTGTGGGTTCACAGCCACAGCTACTACTAACAGCATGTTTAAAGCTTTACGTAATAAGTGAACGACACAAATTAGAACAACGTTTCGGCTCAATAGGCCTTCAGCAGGAACAAACATACAACACGCACTTAAACACATATATGTATTTAAAACAAAACAAAAAATAATAAAAATAATAATTTTTAACTAGAATGAGAAATAAATATAAAAATAAGAATAAAATTAAAAGATCTTCCCTGTAAATTGTGCTATGGATAGCATCGTAGATCTTCTTCATCTATTCTCTTTCTCACTGATACCGAAAAGGTGTCGTGGTTTATATTATTTGTCGTTCTTGAGCCGCTCGAACTGTCTGAATTAGTGATTTTCCTTTGTTGTTACATGTCTCTGTCACTGCATCTATCCATCTTCTTCTGGGTCTTTCTCTTGGTCTTTTTCCATGCATTCTTGAGAAGAACGCCCTTGATGGTGATTGGTAAGGGTTCATTCTGACCAAACCATTTAAGTTGTTGTTGTTCTATATATTCTTGGCAGGGTTTTGTTCCTACCATTTTAGTATGGCATCGTAGATAACTATGTTTATTTACAACTTTTTGTCTCCACGACCAATCATCAGTTCTATTGTTCAATCACCGTTATGCTATTCTCTTAAACTGCCCGATATTTTTTCTCCCTTTTTGCTGTTTCATAACTTTACTTTCCAGACTGTGTAATACAAATATAGAAACAAGAAAAGAGTTCTTAAATATTATGTAGAATTAGTCTTAACATATGGATGTGAATCATAGACAATAGGACAACTTTAGTTTCCAGACTGTGTAATACAAATATAGAAACAAGAAAAGAGTTCTTAAATATTATGTAGAATTAGTCTTAACATATGGATGTGAATCATAGACAATAGGACAACTTTAGTTTCCAGACTGTGTAAAACAAATATAGAAACAAGAAAAGAGTTCTAAAATATTATGTAGAATTAGTCTTAACATATGGATGTGAATCATAGACAATAGGACAACGGACAAGAAAATCACTGGAGGCTGTAGAAATGTGGTATTACAGAAGAATGTTGAGAATACCATAGAGAGGAAGAGTAATGAAAACGCTATTAAAGAGGTGAAAGCAAAAATATAGCTAATTTCCAATAATAGGAAGAAACAATCATAATTTTTGGCCATATTATGAGAAGGGAACATCGGGAATATATTGTAACAATTGAAAAAATCGAGGGACGAAGTGATAGAGGAAAGCCAAGAAAAAAAGATACCAGACAGATTAAGAGAATGGCTTGGCAGAAGGTCGACAACAGAATTGATAAATAGCAGTTGAGATCGAAAGTTGTGGAGAGACATGATCACCTACGCCAGCATGCTTGTTAGTTGATGATGATTAAGCTATATTTATGCCTTTGCTCTTTTACAATATTTTCGCTACTCTTTTCTTTAAAAAGTAAAGTAAGTGAGGAGCCCCGTCACCCAAAGTGGCGTATAGGGAATATGGTGTTAGTGACCATAATTTGTACAGACCTTCGGCACATGATTTTTGGAGTAATGTGGTCGGCATTACGCCCATGATGATTTCCATTACTTTTCTTTCACAGAAAAATTCGGTACCCATTTAAGGTCGGGCCAACCCGGAAGCCGTCGACTCTTGTCCTTCGTATTGTAGTCTAGTTCACTAACCACTGAGCTATCGCGGCTCCCTCACGTTTCGTTTCCTTATCCCCTTGCATATAGTCAAAATTGTTCTGTAAAACAACATGTATGTGGCCTCCAACGATTTGTTACGACTGCCATATCTGCCATGTTTGGCTTCCTAATGTTAAATCTGGCAATACAATACAGTCAATAACTATTTTTAATGCTCCTTTTCTAAAGATTTTTTTGTGTTATGTCATATTTTTTATAAAATTGTTCAATGTTTGTTGTCTTTTGTCTGAGCCATTCTGCACCTCGACACTACTATCTGGAGTTGTCATCTATGGGTAATTATGATGACAGTTGAAGATAATGAAGATATTTTAATGTTCATTATGATGATACAGTTACTAATGCTGATGACTACACAATTGCGATATTACTGATACACAATTATAATAATGATTTATCAAAATTATTATAATAACCAATCTTCATCCTAACGTTGTGCTACCAATGCCAGACCTGGACCCTAGATGCAAGAACAATAAGAAAAATTACCTCTACTGAGATTAAATGTGTTAGACGAATGACATGAAACAGTCTGAGAGACAAGATCAGAAATGAAGAACTGAGAAAAAAGCTAGAAATTAACCCCGTCATAGAATATATAAAGAAACAAAAGATAAAATGGTTTGGTCACGTGACAAGGCAGAAAGATTAAAACACAAATAATTCTGATTATTATTGTTTTAATAATAATTCTTCATGATAAAATATTATTATATGAAAACAAAGAATATGAAGTTGATTTTCCGTTCTTTCCGCCCTTTGACCGAGAGTCTAACTGGTAAAGTAATGATGTTGTTTCTATTAAAGTTTATTCCTTTAGATTTTGCTTTCCGGGGCTTGCCTGGAAGGCAACAGAACAGCCTCGGGTAGTACTCTCTACTGTATACAGTAAGTAAGTAAGTAAATTAAAGAACCCCGCCACGCCAAGTGGCGTATATGGGATATGGTGTTAGTGACCATACTTTTTACAGACCTTCGGCACATGACTTTTGGGGTAATGAGGTTGGTATTACGCCCCTGTTGTTTTACTTTGCCAGAAAAAATCCGGTACCCATTTAAGGCTGAGTGAACCCGAAAGCAGTCAATCAGGATCGAACCCGACCTCGTGCCCTTTGTAGTCCAGTTCACTAACCACTGAGCTATAGCGGCTACCCTCAACTGTATACAGTAGTATGGAAAAAAAATTACTCTACCTGATCTATTGGAAAGAAGTCCATGAAAGAAGATCATGTTAAAAGAGAAGGAGAACTTCAACAATTTTGTAACAAATAAGAAAAAATTGAAATAAATTTAGAAGATACACAGACACAAATTGTTTGATAGTTTAATAGTTTGACATGGAGATAGATGAACAGTTTGTTTGGTTTTGGTATCACTGCAGTGCCATATCCGCTCCGTCGATCTTTCCAAAAGTTAAGCACAATATGTACACTGGCCGTTCCTGTTACATGCTGAGTGTGAGTTGTTTGTTTCAGCTCTCAGGGCGTGTTTGTCCCTCCCTCACCCAGTCCCTAAACTCGATCCTTCAGTCAATATTGTTGTTGTTTTGGTTCCAGCGAAAGCAGATGCCCTTCGGGACAAAGTCATATATTGATATCTGTAGACATTCCTGAGTTCAATTGTAGTTCCGTACTAGGAATTTGTGTACATCCATCAGTGAAAGAGTCACCCAAGAGTTGCATCCCCTCCTTCCTCAGAAATGTCTGACAATCTTCTGTAGCATAGTTTGCGAGTCAGTTACCAAGACTGCGTGATCTACGTTCTGTGTAATCAACCACGTTATCGTCGCCTTTGCAGTTTCTCTCTCCATTCTCATGCTGGACACCCTATTGTTTCTTCTGTACAATCCACGATGTACTATCCAGGACACGCTGTTGTACATGGCACTGAAATAGTCGACAAGCTCGCTGGCATCTCTGGCATTGAGTGTGACCTTACTCTCGACAAAGAGGACATCGAGAAAAGTGGGCTTTATTCCTTAAGAGAAGAAGAGAAGAATGTGTGAGACAATGATGTGTATATAAGAGACTGAGTAGTCTAAAAGTGTAAATAGTATCTGGTCGATCCGGGATGTGTGGGACGATGATGTGTAAATAAGAGACTGAGTAGTCTAAAAATGTAAATAGTATCTGGTCGATCCGGGATGTGTGGGACGATGATGTGTAAATAAGGGACTGAGTAGTCTAAAAGTGTAAATAGTATCTGGTCGATCCGGGATGTGTGAGACAATGATGTGTAAATATGAGACTGAGTAGTCTAAAAGTGTAAATAGTATCTGGTCGATCCGGGATGCATAGTGGGAAAAGTAGATGTATCTATAATCAACACCTCACAGGAATAATTAGTCTGTATACATTTCGAGAAATGCTGGAACGGGTGGTGGAGCGGATATGGGAATGTCCTGACAGCATTGAAACTGACTTCATAAACAAAATAAAATATAATAGAAGAGCCGATGAATGTGGGAGATTAGTTTCCTATTCAGTTCCCATTCATCTTCATTACGGTGTCTCTAACTGCCCTTAGTAGGTGTCAAGCGGAGACACTAACTGCCCTTAGTAGGTGTCAAGCGGAGACACTAACTGCCCTTAGTAGGTGTCAAGCGGAGACACTAACTGCCCTTAGTAGGTGTCAATCCGGAGACACTAACTGCCCTTAGTAGGTGTCAAGTCGGAGACACTAACTGCCCTTAGTAGGTGTCAAGTCGGAGACACTGACTGCCCTTAGTAGGTGTCAATTCGGAGACACTAACTGCCCTTAGTAGATGTCAAGTCGGAGACACTAACTGCCCTTAGTAGGTGTCAAGTCGGAGACACTAACTGCCCTTAGTAGATGTCAAGTCGGAGACACTAACTGCCCTTAGTAGATGTCAAGTTGGAGACACTAACTGCCCTTAGTAGATGTCAAGTTGGAGACACTAACTGCCTTTAGTAGGTGTCAATCCGGAGACACTAACTGCCCTTAGTAGATGTCAAGTCGGAGACACTAACTGCCCTTAGTAGGTGTCAATTCGAAGACACTAACTGCCCTTAGTAGATGTCAAGTCGGAGACACTAACTGCCCTTAGTAGATGTCAAGTTGGAGACACTAACTGCCCTTAGTAGGTGTCAATCCGGAGACACTAACTGCCCTTACTAGATGTCAAGTTGGAGACACTAACTGCCCTTAGTAGATGTCAAGTCGGAGACACTAACTGCCCTTAGTAGATGTCAAGTCGGAGACACTAACTGCCCTTAGTAGGTGTCAAGTCGGAGACACTAACTGCCCTTAGTAGATGTCAAGTCGGAGACACTAACTGCCCTTAGTAGGTGTCAAGTCGGAGACACTAACTGCCCTTAGTAGGTGTCAAGTCGGAGACACTAACTGCCCTTAGTAGATGTCAAGTCGGAGACACTAACTGCCCTTAGTAAGTGTCAAGTCGGAGACACTAACTGCCCTTAGTAGATGTCAAGTCGGAGACACTAACTGCCCTTAGTAGGTGTCAAGTCGGAGACACTAACTGCCCTTAGTAGATGTCAAGTTGGAGACACTAACTGCCCTTAGTAGGTGTCAAGTCGGAGACACTAACTGCCCTTAGTAGATGTCAAGTCGGAGACACTAACTGCCCTTAGTAGGTGTCAAGTCGGAGACACTAACTGCCCTTAGTAGATGTCAATCCGGAGACACTAACTGCCCTTAGTAGGCGTCAATCCGGAGACACTAACTGCCCTTAGTAGGTGTCAATCCGGAGACACTAACTGCCCTTAGTAGGTGTCAATCCGGAGACACTAACTGCCCTTAGTAGGTGTCAAGTCGGAGACACTAACTGCCCTTAGTAGATGTCAAGTCGGAGACACTAACTGCCCTTAGTAGATGTCAAGTCGGAGACACTAACTGCCCTTAGTAGGTGTCAAGTCGGAGACACTAACTGCCCTTAGTAGATGTCAAGTTGGAGACACTAACTGCCCTTAGTAGGTGTCAAGTCGGAGACACTAACTGCCCTTAGTAGATGTCAAGTTGGAGACACTAACTGCCCTTAGTAGGTGTCAATCCGGAGACACTAACTGCCCTTAGTAGATGTCAAGTCGGAGACACTAACTGCCCTTAGTAGATGTCAAGTCGGAGACACTAACTGCCCTTAGTAGATGTCAAGTCGGAGACACTAACTGCCCTTAGTAGGTGTCAAGTCGGAGACACTAACTGCCCTTAGTAGGTGTCAAGTCGGAGACACTAACTGCCCTTAGTAGGTGTCAAGTCGGAGACACTAACTGACCTTAGTAGATGTCAAGTCGGAGACACTAACTGCACTTAGTAGATGTCAAGTTGGAGACACTAACTGCCCTTAGTAGGTGTCAATCTGGAGACACTAACTGCCCTTAGTAGATGTCAAGTCGGAGACACTAACTGCCCTTACTAGATGTCAAGTCGGAGACACTAACTGCCCTTAGTAGGTGTCAAGTCGGAGACACTGACTGCCCTTAGTAGGTGTCAATTCGGAGACACTAACTGCCCTTAGTAGATGTCAAGTCGGAGACACTAACTGCCCTTAGTAGGTGTCAAGTCGGAGACACTAACTGCCCTTAGTAGATGTCAAGTCGGAGACACTAACTGCCCTTAGTAGATGTCAAGTTGGAGACACTAACTGCCCTTAGTAGATGTCAAGTTGGAGACACTAACTGCCCTTAGTAGGTGTCAATCCGGAGACACTAACTGCCCTTAGTAGATGTCAAGTCGGAGACACTAACTGCCCTTAGTAGGTGTCAATTCGAAGACACTAACTGCCCTTAGTAGATGTCAAGTCGGAGACACTAACTGCCCTTAGTAGATGTCAAGTTGGAGACACTAATTGCCCTTAGTAGGTGTCAATTCGGAGACACTAACTGCCCTTAGTAGATGTCAAGTCGGAGACACTAACTGCCCTTAGTAGGTGTCAAGTCGGAGACACTAACTGCCCTTAGTAGATGTCAAGTCGGAGACACTAACTGCCCTTAGTAGATGTCAAGTTGGAGACACTAACTGCCCTTAGTAGATGTCAAGTTGGAGACACTAACTGCCCTTAGTAGGTGTCAATCCGGAGACACTAACTGCCCTTAGTAGATGTCAAGTCGGAGACACTAACTGCCCTTAGTAGGTGTCAATTCGAAGACACTAACTGCCCTTAGTAGATGTCAAGTCGGAGACACTAACTGCCCTTAGTAGATGTCAAGTTGGAGACACTAACTGCCCTTATTATGTGTCAATCCGGAGACACAAACTGCGCTTACTAGATGTCAAGTTGGAGACACTAACTGCCCTTAGTAGATGTCAAGTCGGAGACACTAACTGCCCTTAGTAGATGTCAAGTCGGAGACACTAACTGCCCTTAGTAGGTGTCAAGTCGGAGACACTAACTGCCCTTAGTAGGTGTCAAGTCGGAGACACTAACTGCCCTTAGTAGGTGTCAAGTCGGAGACACTAACTGCCCTTAGTAGGTGTCAATTCGGAGACACTAACTGCCCTTACTAGATGTCAAGTCGGAGACACTAACTGCCCTTAGTAATTGTCAAGTCGGAGACACTAACTGCCCTTAGTAGATGTCAAGTCTGAGACACTAACTGCCCTTAGTAGATGTCAAGTCGGAGACACTAACTGCCCTTAATAGATGTCAAGTTGGAGACACTAACTGCCCTTAGTAGGTGTCAAGTCGGAGACACTAACTGCCCTTAGTAGATGTCAAGTCGGAGACACTAACTGCCCTTAGTAGGTGTCAAGTCGAAGACACTAACTGCCCTTAGTAGATGTCAATCCGGAGACAATAACTGCCCTTAGTAGGTGTCAATCCGGAGACACTAACTGCCCTTAGTAGGTGTCAATCCGGAGACACTAACTGCCCTTAGTAGGTGTCAATCCGGAGACACTAACTGCCCTTAGTAGGTGTCAAGTCGGAGACACTAACTGCCCTTAGTAGATGTCAAGTCGGAGACACTAACTGCCCTTAGTAGATGTCAAGTCGGAGACACTAACTGCCCTTAGTAGGTGTCAAGTCGGAGACACTAACTGCCCTTAGTAGATGCCAAGTTGGAGACACTAACTGCCCTTAGTAGGTGTCAAGTCGGAGACACTAACTGCCCTTAGTAGATATCAAGTTGGAGACACTAACTGCCCTTAGTAGGTGTCAAGTCGGAGACACTAACTGCCCTTAGTAGATGTCAAGTCGGAGACACTAACTGCCCTTAGTAGGTGTCAAGTCGGAGACACTAACTGCCCTTAGTAGATGCCAAGTTGGAGACACTAACTGCCCTTAGTAGGTGTCAAGTCGGAGACACTAACTGCCCTTAGTAGATATCAAGTTGGAGACACTAACTGCCCTTAGTAGATGTCAAGTCGGAGACACTAACTGCCCTTAGTAGATGTCAAGTCGGAGACACTAACTGCCCTTAGTAGATGTCAAGTCGGAGACACTAACTGCCCTTTGTAGGTGTCAATCCGGAGACACTAACTGCCCTTAGTAGGTGTCAAGTCGGAGACACTAACTGCCCTTAGTAGGTGTCAAGTCGGAGACACTAACTGCCCTTAGTAGATGTCAAGTCGGAGACACTAACTGCCCTTAGTAGATGTCAAGTCGGAGACACTAACTGCCCTTAGTAGGTGTCAATCTGGAGACACTAACTGCCCTTAGTAGATGTCAAGTCGGAGACACTAACTGCCCTTAGTAGATGTCAAGTTGGAGACACTAACTGCCCTTAGTAGACGTCAAGTTGGAGACACTAACTGCCCTTAGTAGGTGTCAATCCGGAGACACTAACTGCCCTTAGTAGGTGTCAAGTCGGAGACAATAACTGCCCTTAGTAGGTGTCAAGTCGGCGACACTAACTGCCCTTAGTAGGTGTCAAGTCGGAGACACTAACTGCCCTTAGTAGGTGTCAAGTCGGAGACACTAACTGCCCTTAGTAGATGTCAAGTCGGAGACACTAACTGCCCTTAGTAGGTGTCAATCCGGAGACACTAACTGCCCTTACTAGATGTCAAGTCGGAGACACTAACTGCCCTTAGTAGATGTCAAGTCGGAGACACTAACTGCTCTTAGTAGATGTCAAGTCGGAGACACTAACTGCCCTGAGTAGGTGTCAAGTCTTAGACACTAACTGCCCTTAGTAGATGTCAAGTCGGAGACACTAACTGCCCTTAGTAGGTGTCAAGTCGGAGACACTAACTGCCCTTAGTAGGTGTCAAGTCGGAGACACTAACTGCCCTTAGTAGGTGTCAAGTCGGAGACACTAACTGCCCTTAGTAGGTGTCAAGTCGGAGACACTAACTGCCCTTAGTAGGTGTCAAGTCGGAGACACTAACTGCCCTTAGTAGATGTCAAGTCGGAGACACTAACTGCCCTTAGTAGATGTCAAGTCGGAGACACTAACTGCCCTTAGTAGGTGTCAAGTCGGAGACACTAACTGCCCTTAGTAGGTGTCAAGTCGGAGACACTAACTGCCCTTAGTAGGTGTCAAGTCGGAGACACTAACTGCCCTTAGTAGATGTCAAGTCGGAGACACTAACTGCCCTTAGTAGGTGTCAAGTCGGAGACACTAACTGCCCTTAGTAGGTGTCAAGTCGGAGACACTAACTGCCCTTAGTAGATGTCAAGTCGGAGACACTAACTGCCCTTAGTAGATGTCAAGTCGGAGACACTAACTGCCATTAGTAGGTGTCAAGTCGGAGACACTAACTGCCCTTAGTAGGTGTCAAGTCGGAGACACTAACTGCCCTTAGTAGGTGTCAAGTCGGAGACACTAACTGCCCTTAGTAGGTGTCAAGTCGGAGACACTAACTGCCCTTAGTAGGTGTCAAGTCGGAGACACTAACTGCCCTTAGTAGGTGTCAAGTCGGAGACACTAACTGCCCTTAGTAGGTGTCAAGTCGGAGACACTAACTGCCCTTAGTAGGTGTCAAGTCGGAGACACTAACTGCCCTTAGTAGGTGTCAATCCGGAGACACTAACTGCCCTTAGTAGGTGTCAAGTCGGAGACATTAACTGCCCTTAGTAGATGTCAAGTCGGAGACACTAACTGCCCTTAGTAGATGTCAAGTCGGAGACACTAACTGCCCTTAGTAGGTGTCAAGTCTGAGACACTAACTGTCCTTAGTAGATGTCAAGTCGGAGATACTAACTGCCCTTAGTAGGTGTCAAGTCGGAGACACTAACTGCCCTTAGTAGGTGTCAAGTCGGAGACACTAACTGCCCTCAGTAGGTGTCAAGTCGGAGACACTAACTGCCCTTAGTAGGTGTCAAGTCGGAGACACAAACTGCCCTTAGTAGGTGTCAAGTCGGAGACACTAACTGCCCTTAGTAGGTGTCAAGTCGGAGACACTAACTGCCCTTAGTAGGTGTCAAGTCGGAGACACTAACTGCCCTTAGTAGGTGTCAAGTCGGAGACACTAACTGCCCTTAGTAGGTGTCAAGTCGGAGACACTAACTGCCCTTAGTAGGTGTCAAGTCGGAGACACTAACTGCCCTTAGTAGATGTCAAGTCGGAGACACTAACTGCCCTTAGTAGGTGTCAAGTCGGAGACACTAACTGCCCTTAGCAGGTGTCAAGT
>JAVIAB010000139.1:81331853-81451853 GCA_032433765.1 Megaustenia siamemsis
TCGAGAATGCATGAAAAAAGACCACGAGGAAGACCCAGAAGAAGATGCATAGATTCAGTGACAGAGGCATGTAACAACAAAGGAAAATCACTAATTCAGACAGTTCGAGCAGCACAAGAACGACAAATGATATAACCACGACACCTTTTAGGTATCAGTGAAAAGAGAAAAGAAGAAGAATAAAGAAGAAGATTACTTTATCCAAACCTGTGTCGATAGTAAAACAATGTAGACACTAACACCTTCGAGGGTCATTTTATTATATTATTATTATTGGGAGTTGCGATATCTCAGTGGTTAGTTAACTGGACTGCAAAGGACAAGAGGTAGGGTTCGATCCCAACCGACGGCTTTCGGGTTCACCCAGCCTTAAATGGGTACCGGATTTTTTCTGGGAAAGTAAAGCGGCACAGGCATAATACCGACCACATTACCCTAAAAATCATGTGCTGAAGGTCTGTAAAATGTATGGTCACTAACACCATATTCCCTATACGCCACTTGGCGTGACGGGGGTACTATACTTTTTTACTTTTATTATTGTTATAATATTATTATATTATTATATTATTATATTATTATATTATTAAATTATTATATTATTATATTATTATATTATTATATTATTATATTATTATATTATTATATTATTATATTATTATTATATTATATTATATTATTATTATATATTATTAGATAGGAAATTGTGGAGGGACATGATCACCTACGCCAACCGGCACGGTACATGATGATGATGATGATATTATTATTATTATTACTATTATTATTATGTAGTTGTTTCTTTTTAATTTTTTTTTTTTTAATTTAGAAAGCCGTGCTTGAAGTAGATCTACACTGCTCGTCTCACAATCGCAAGGTGTCAAGTTTGAGATCCACCCTGTACCACTGGGTATGCTACACACATACTAAATTACATGGTAATTTATCATACATGATGTGCCAATAGAAGTGAGAAAGAGAGCTCATCAATGCTATATAGAACCAAATCTGGCCTATGGAAGTGTATTTTGGATAGTACACAAAAATATGAAAGGGCGATGAGAGACCACATAGATGGATTTCCCAGAGAAATGTTGAAAGTTACTTGGAGAGGTAAAAAGACCACAGCTTACATTTTCCGAGACGCCAACACAAAAAGGGAGCTCCAAAGAAACATCAGAAAGAAATAATCAACATTTTTCGGGCACATCATGAGAAGTGGAAAGATGGAATACTTGGTTACAACTGGCAAAATACAGGGAAAGAGAGACCGTGGACGACAAAGAGAGAAGATACTAGATAGCTTGATGTCATGGCAGGGAAAACAGTCAACAACAGAAGTAATACAATACACTGCACTGTTGATAGATGATAGTGGAAAGACACGATCGTCTACGCCAACTCGTATTTAAAAAAAAAAAAAAAAAAAAAAAAAAAAAACGCCCCCCCCCCAACCCCCCGTCACGCCAAGTGACGTATAGGGAATATGGTGTTAGTGACCCTATATTTTACAGACCTTCAGCATATAATTTTTGGGGTAATGTGGTCGGTATTACGCCCGTGCCGCTTTACTTTCCCAGAAAAAATCCGATACCAATTTTAGGTTGGGTGAACCCGGAAGCCGTCGGTTTTTATCGAACCCTACCTCTTGTCCTTTGTAGTCCAGTTCACTAACCTCTGAGCTATCGCGGCTACCTTACACCAACCGCTATGACACATGATAATGATATTGATGATCATGAGTCACTTATCTATCTTTCAGATATTCTTCAGTTTCCACTTTCAACAAACTTTTTCAAGTAACTAAATATGAATCTTAGAATTGAAAAAAAATATCAGACAAAATTCTCGTTCCAGACAACGAAACAGACGGTCCTTCAAAATTTAGCAAAAAATGTTTTCTGTGTCAAAGAAAGAAATGTGGATCAGTCTTAATGTACTTCATAGCAAGAACAAGTGATGTAACAAAGATTTGATTTTACGTTGGGAGTAACAATCTAAATCCCCATAATGGCAAGGAAAAATAATAAGATTGTGATAACGAAGGACAATCCACAAATGGAGCTCATTAAATACATCAGAATGGGGGCAGTTTAACATTTTTTGTGAGCTTTATTTTTCTGTTTGAGAAAGAGAACGCTGTTGAGAGTGGGCGGGAGAGGAAATACAAGGACAAAGAGATAAAACAAAGGACGAATCATCTTGGACTAAAAGATAAATAATAAAATAAAGATAATAATAAATAAAGATAATAATAAAAGATTTCATCACAAAGGGCATGCCCGCGTAACTTCTTGTACTTTTTGTGTTGATATTTAAGTATCTGCGCAGTCAGACAAGTTCTTATGTTTTTTTTTTTTTTTGGCCTCCAGTTCGTTTTTAGTCTGATACAGTGTTGATTGTATTATTGAGTTAAATAAATTTTTCATTGATACTGAATTTTTTTTTTTTCATTGAAATTTATCAGATATTTGGCTATCAGGCAGTACGTGCACTGTGTCTAGTCATTCAGTCCACATATACAGAGAGGTGGGAGCGGATTTAACATTTTCAGTGGTTAATGAACTAGACTACAAAGGACAAGAGGTTGAGTTCGATCCAAACCGATGGCTTCCGGTTTCACCCAGCCTTTAATGGGTACCGGATTTTTTTTCTGGGAAAGTAAAGCGGCACGGGCGTAATACCGACCACATTACCCCAAAAATCATGTGCCGAAGGTCTGTAAAATGTATGGTCACTAACACCATATTCCCTATACGCCACTTGGCGTGACGAGGCACTTTACTTTTTTTTTTACTTACTTAGAAATAATAGATTGCTTGGTCAGTAAAACATATGATCGTTTATTATTCGGAGATAAAGGTTTGATTAGTCGGTAAAACATATGATCGTTTATTACTTGAGATAAAGGTTTGATTAGTCGGTAAAACATAGGATCGTTTATTACTTGAAATAAAGGTTTGATTAGTCGGTAAAACATATGATAGTTTATTACTTGGAGATAAAGGTTTGATTAGTCGGTAAAACATATGATAGTTTATTACTTGGAGATAAAGGTTTGATTAGTCGGTAAAACATATGATAGTTTATTACTTGGAGATAAAGGTTTGATTAGTCGGTAAAACATATGATAGTTTATTACTTGGAGATAAACTATTAACTATTACCGTAGTCAATAAAATATATGATAGTTATCAGCTGGGATCTATTATAAATCGCAACCTCCCTTATTCATGTCGTAGACAGAGAAATATGTCAGTCAACACCCAAATGCTTATGGTTGTGGTTATAGTTATGGTTATAGTTATGGTTATAGTTATGGTTATAGTTATGGTTATAGTTATGAAAGGCCCCGGTATCACCGCAAATGAGTTAAAAATCCATAATTACTCAACCGCCCGTGCCAATGGAATCATCCGAATTACTAACTCATCTCCAAAACAAAGAAAGGTAGTTGTAGTCATAGCATTCTCAGCACACGCCAAAAGACATAAGGCGAAACCGCACAGAAAGTGAACACAGCCAACTGTTCCTTACCCAAATGCTTGAAGATAAGCACTGTAATCAAATATACTAAATATTAAATAATATGCGGGGCCGCAAGTATAGCTGCTGAGAAAATATAAAATAAACATACAAAGGTATTGAGCAGCTAAACTAATAGAAATACAGGACAAACTCTAACGTTTCGGCAACAGCCTTCATCGGGTATAAAAAAAAGTAAAGTATCTCCGTCACGCCAAGTGGCGTATAGGGAATATGGCTTTAGTGCCCCAAAATTTTACAGACCTTCAGCACATGATTTTTGGGGTAATGTGGTCGGTATTACTTATCCAGAAAAAAATCCGGTACCCATTAAAAGGTGGGTGAACCCGGAAGCCGTCGATTGTGATAGAACCCTACCTCTTGTCCTTTGTAGTCCAGTTCACTAACCACTGAGCTATCGCGGCTCCCCTTCATTAGGTATAACAAAATACAAATTAAACACAAAAGTCCAAACCAGAAAACACGAAACACAAAAACAAAGAACCCAGATGCTGGAAGAGTGGAATATTTAGGCCTGTCGATATTATGTTTAGAATATACATCCTTTCCCTATTTCTATATCTATTTTTTTTTATCTCAAAATTATACCCGTTGAAATGTGTCACAGTTAGCAACGAGAAAGCCTGACGCGTGTCTCTTGACATAGCACATCAGAATTCTGCACGTTATATTTATGACGTTTCCAGGAGCATTTTTATTTACTATTTTTGTTCAAAAACTAAACTCAAACAGTGCAAGCTAAGTGAACTGTTTTCTTGACAGTTCCGTGGAGATGTTACTTCCGGCTTGAAGACATTATCGATCTGGGTTTGAATCGATCAAATTATGGTTCTAGAATGGTACCGGTAATAAGCCATCATATCTATAAGGCATATACAAACATGTATATTTAATTACTTGAAGTGATACATTTACTTGAAGTGATACATTTACTTGAGGTGATACATTTGCTTGAAGTGATACATTTACTTGAGGTGATACATTAACTTGAAGTGATACATTTACTTAAAGTGATTAAAGTAATACATTTACTTAGAGTGATTAAAGTGATATATTTACTTGAAGTGATATATTTACTTGAAGTGATACATCTACTTAACGTGATACATCACTTAAAGTGATTAAAGTGATATATTTACTTGAAGTGATATATTTACTTGAAGTGATACATTTACTTAGAGTGATTGAAGTGATACATTTACTTGAAGTGATACATTTACTTGAGGTGATACATTTACTTGAAGTGATACATTTACTTGAGGTGATACATTTACTTGAGGTGATACATTTACTTGAAGTGATACATTTACTTGAAGTGATACATTTACTTGAGGTGATACATTTACTTAAAGTGATTAAAGTAATACATTTACTTAGAGTGATTAAAGTGATACATTTACTTGAAGTGATAAATTTACTTAAAGTGATTAAAGTGATATATTTACTTGAAGTTATATATTTACTTGAAGTGATACACCTACTTAACGTGATACATTTACTTAAAGGGATTAAAGTGATACATTTAATTGAAGTGATACATTTACTTAAAGTGATTAAAGTGATATATTTACTTGAAATGATACATTTACTTGAAGTGATACATTTACTTGAAGTGATAAATTACTAAAAGTGATACATTTACTTGAAGTGAGTAAAGTGATACATTTACTTGAAGTGATACATTTACGTATTAAAGTGTGTAAAGTGATACATTTACTTGAAGTGATACATTTACTTAAAGTGATACATTTACTTGAAGTGATTAAAGTGATACATTTACTTGAAGTGATATATTTACTTATTAAAGTGTGTAAAGTGATACATTTACTTGAAGTGATACATTTACTTAAAGTGATACATTTACTTGAAGTGATTAAAGTGATACATTTACTTGAAGTGATACATTTACTTAAAGTGATTAAAGTGATACATTTACTTAAAGTGATACATTTACTTGTAGTGATTAAAGTGAAACAGTTACTTGAAGTGATACATTTACTTAATAGGGTACAATATAATTATTAGAAGTGATATATTTATTAAGAAATATATTTCAGCCGTGCTATATAGAGTCAATTCTGATCTATAGAAGTGACTCAAGAGCGGTTGGCAAACAAATGAATAGACGATTATAGGCCATTGAGATTGGATTTATCAGAAGAATGTTGAGATTCCCATGGACAGCTAAAAAGACCAACAAAGAGGCCAACACAAAAAGGAAGCTCATAAGAAACATCATAAATAAACAATAAACATTTTTCCGCATATCATGAGAAGAGGAAAGTTTGGTATATTTGGGTAGAACTGGCCACACAAAAAAATAATAGAAGGAAAGAGAGATTGCGGACGACAAAGAGAGAGAGAGAGAGAGAGAGAGAGAGAGAGAGAATATACTGGATAGCTTGGTGTCATGGCACGGAAAACTGTCAACAATAGAATTGACACGATGTACATTTTTCACATTTTCATCTGCAGTTTGAGAATTGTGGAAGAACATGATCGCCTACGTCAACCAGCATGACACATGATGATGATGATGATGATGATGATGATGATAATGATGATGATATATTTACTTGACAGAAACCTCTTCTCCGTTACATACTGACTCACATCTATCTCTACAGCAATTCACGCTAATTCTTATTCAAATGATGTTTGTTTTGCAATGGTTCTCGTAGTGTTCCCAGCTGGCCCCATCAAAAGTTTAAATAAACTTCAGATGACTAACCTGTCAGTCTGATCACCTCTGAGGTTTAACATCCCGGCCACCCACTTCACACAGAATAATGTAAAACCCATTGGACTTTGAATTTTAAGTTTACTGGACTCTACCATCCTATCCCATAAAATAAGACATTGTAATTCACAAAATGTGTGAGTCTCTAGTGTATTTACATTTGAATTATCGCTGTCAAAGACTACATCACGAGACAGTTAACTGGCGGCAATTCTAGTTTTAAATTTATTATTAAATATGTATCTGGAAACTGATAAACATTCTGAGAGATGATTGTAAACACGTTCTAGTAAAAAAAACTGGTTATATCTATCTATCTATCTATCTATCTATCTATCTATCTATCTATCTATCTATCTATCTATCTATCTATCTATCTATCTATCTATCTATCTATCTATCTATCTATCTATCTATCTATCTATCTATCTATCTATCTATCTATCTGTCTATCTGTCTATCTGTCTATCTGTCTATCTATCTATCTATCTATCTATCTATCTATCTATCTATCTATCTATCTATCTATCTATCTATCTATCTATCTATCTATCTATCTATCTATCTATCTATCTATCTATCTATCTATCTATCTATCTGTCTGTCTGTCTGTCTGTCTGTCTGTCTGTCTGTCTGTCTGTCTGTCTGTCTGTCTGTCTGTCTATCTATCTATCTATCTATCTATCTATCTATCTATTTGTCTGTCTGTCTGCCTGCCTGCCTGTCTGTCTGTCTGTCTATCTATATATTGTCTGCCTAAATAACAAGCATCCCGAAATAAACAGTCAAGAGGTGCAATCGATTGCGATCTATAGACGAATTACTATGGAGGCCTCTAATACACAGAAATGCGACAGCACTAGCGAGCATTCAAGGAGCAAATGATCATAAACTCTCTATTCCACTGGCGCTGAAAAGCAAATGAGAAGGAATAAGAGAAGAGAAGATGCGGTATTATTAATGCAATAAACATCTTAAATCTTCTTCTTTCCTAGCTCATTTACCTTTCAGGCTCGAGGGAAGATACAGTTTCCGATCTTCTGTTCTTCTCTTGGCCTCTCCTATTGTTATATATATTCCTTTTTTTATATTCCATCTAGCCGCTTATTTCGTGGTCTGCTATTCCTCTTGTTCTTCTTGTTCTCCTTCTTGTTCTTCTTCTTGTTCTTCTTGTTCTCCTTCTTGTTCTTCTTCTTGTTCTTCTTGTTCTCCTTCTTGTTCTTCTTGTTCTTCTTCTTGTTCTCCTTCTTGTTCTTCTTGGTCTTCTTCTTGTTCTTCTTGTTCTTCTTGTTCTTCTTGTTCTTCTTGTTTTTCTTCTTCTTGTTCTTCTTGTTCTTCTTCTTGTTCTTCTTGTTCTTCTTGTTCTTCTTGTTCTTCTTGTTCTTCTTGTTCTTCTTGTTCTTCTTCTTCCTTTTCAGCTCCCTAGGTCTTCAACAAACACTTTCCGAGCCGTTCTGGTTCTTGTCAATCTTTTAAGATCATTCCATGTCTTCCCCATCATCTTCATCTCTTCTCACATATGTCTTCTCCAAGAATATTTTGGACTTCCTTTTTGTATTTTTCCTTGGGGATTCAAAAAAAAGACCTATTGTGTAATATTCTCAGTTGGCTTCCGTTGTTTGTGTCCTATCCAGCGCCATCGTCTTCGTTGTATCTCTTTATCCACTGGTGTTTGACTGGTATTTTTCCATAATTCTATGTTAGTGATTTTCCCCTGTCATTTTCATCCTTGTATTCTTCGTAAGCAACCATTAATGAAGGTCTGTAGTATCTTCATGATTGTCATTTTTGTTGTTCTCCATGTTTCACATCCATATAATAGGACTGACTTAACATTTGAGTTGAACATTTTTATTTTTATATTTAACCTACTTTCTTTGGATTTCCATGTTTTCAAGTGTAACAAATGCTCCTCTTGCTTTCGATATCCTTATTTTGGTATCATTCTCTGTTCCTCCTTCTTTGTCTACATTACTGCCCAGATACATGTATATAATTGAACGTCGAGTAGAGGTATTTCTCCTGCTGTTATTGTCTGCTATTTGGTCTGGTACTGTTTGCGATTTAAAAAAATAAGTTAATAAAAATAATAATGTGCTTATGGGTAAGTTAATATATTCATACCAAAGAAGTCCAGATAAACTAATGGAAAAAAATATATTCCTAATAAAGACATATTCAATGTTAACAATTTAAAAGATAATATAATCTAATAATAAAAACACATTAGTAGCTAGAATGATGTTTTTGTTTTCGTTCACCAGATTAAATATCTCAGCGAAGTTCTGATGGACTGAATTTAGCGTGAATATGTTTTTTTCCTATGTTCACATCGGTAGGTGTGTCAATTGGGAAACATATGGAAGTCCAAAGGAATTAGATTCAATACAAAAATAAAAATTTTCAACTCCAATGTTAAGTCAGTCCTATTATATGGCTGTGAAACATGGAGAACAACAAAATTGACAATCATGAAGATACAGATTTTCATTAATGGATGATTACGCAGAATAAAAGGATGGAAATGGCAGGACAAAATCACTAACATAGAATTATGGAAATGTACCAGTCAAACACCAGTGGATAAAGAGATACAGCGAAGACGATGGCGCTGGATAGGACACACTGCGGAGGCCAACTGTGAGTATTACACAACAGGCACTTTTTTTGGAATCCCCATGGGAAAAGACAAAGAGGAAGACCAATGAATTCTTGGAGAAGACAGATAGAAGCAGAGATGAAGATAATGGGGAAGACATGGAATGATCTTAAAAGAATGGCAAGAAACAGAACGACTTGGAAAGTGTTTGTTGAAGACCTATGCTCCACAGGGAGCTGAAAGGACGTGGAAGAAGAGGAAGAGGAAGAAGAGGAAGAGGTGTGTCAAGGTATCCCCCCCCCACTATACAGGCAAATATTCTCCGACTTAGAGATACTCAAATTTTTTTTTAATAGCCGGTTTGGTTCCATTTTTTCCTAGAAATTTTACCCGGGCAGAGACCATTTCTGGCCTACTCTTTTTTTGTAATTTCCAACTGCAAATTATTCTTTAACATGCGCAGAGTACACACGAGATTTTTTTTTTTACCGTTATCCGAGAGAGCTAGATATAGGATCTCACTACCCAGAGAGGGGAGGTTAAAGTCGGGAATAAACCTCGGAATTTTCTAAACCCCGCGTTCCGTGACGGGATTGGAACCTAGAACTTCTTGTTCAAAGGTCGACGTCTGCCCCTAGCTCACCCTGCTGCCCTGATGTTGAAACGTTAAGGAAAGAGAGGTCTATAAACAGTGATTAACAATTTATGAATGGGGGGGGGGGGAGGGGAACTAGTTGGTCTCGAGTAAGACGCCGGCCTCAAGACAAAGAGGTTGTGGATTCATGTCTTATTTTACTCATGGACGAAAAAAAATATAATTGCCTCCGAAGACGGAGTTATCTGCCTGTGCGGCGAGGGACCTCTGTGCACACGGCTGCCATGGAAAAACGGATAAACACGCAAAATTCAGTTCCTAGTCTCTAGGGACTTCGTTAGAGGTCAAATCTGGCAAACGAAAAAAAATAATAAGTGTGAATTCAATTGACTGTAGTCATGGAAACAATGAGCACATAACTCGTTTACCTTTACTGCCTCGTTTACTTCCGCCAACGTGGTGTCTCTCCTCAGCTGACCCGTCGGAGTTGGAACCGTCAGCCGTTTCCGTGTATCCCTCTCCATACTCCGCCATTGCTTTCACTCGGGAGCTTCAAAGAGGAGTGGATAACTCTGGGGAACCAAAATAAGGCATGTTGAGATGAGTAAATTGTCATGTTAGGAGGAGTATGAACAGATATTGGAGGCATGGAGGAATAAGAGGATAGACTGAGGAGAGGTTGAGAGGAAGGCAGAGGATGGTTAAGGTGGTGGTTATGGGATGGAGATGCGCAGAGAGAAGGGGAGGGTTGTAGGTTGAGTAAGTAGACAGAAGAGGAGGGACCGGGAGATTAAGGTGGAGTAAGGGGTCAGTAGAGGCGGAGGAATGCGGAGATGGAGTGAAGAGGGAGAGGAAGGGTGGAGAATAGGATATTGAATGTGGAGGAGGAGTTGGAGACCAGGAGAGGACTAGGAAAACAACAATTGAGCCCGAAGGTGAAGAGGAGGGAGGAGAAATGAAATAAGAGGGAGGGGGAAAGGTCAAGATGGAGTAAGGGAATAGAGGAGTAATATGAGGGGGAGAAAAAGAGAGAGAGAGAGAGAGAGAAAGGTGGAAGATGAAGGAAGGGAAGGTAGAGAGAGAGAGAGAGAGAGAGAGAGAGAGAGAGAGAAAGGTGGAAGATGAAGGAAGGGAAGGTAGAGAGAGAGAGAGAGAGAGAGAGAGAGAAAGGTAGAGCACGAAGGAAGGGGAGGTAGAGAGACAGAGAGAGAGAAAGGTGGAATATGAAGGAAGGGAAGGTAAAGAAGGTAGAGAGAGAGAGAGAGAGAGAGAGAGAGGTGAACAAGAAGGAAGGGAAGGTAGAGAGAGAGAGAAAGGTAGAGCATGAAGGAAGGGGAGGTAGAGAGGGAGAGAGAGGTAGACCATGAAGTAAGGGAAGGTAGAGAGAGAGAGAGAAAGGTGGAATGTGAAGGAAGGGAAGGTAGAGAGAGAGAGAGGTGGAACATGATGGAAGGGAAGGTAGAGAGAGAGAGAGAGAGGTGGAACATGAAGGAAGGGAAGGTAGAGAGAGTGAGAGAGAAAGAAAGGTGGAATGTAAAGGAAGGGAAGGTAGAGAGAGAGAGGTGGAACATGAAGGAAGGGAAGGTAGAGAGAGAGAGAGGTGGAACATGAAGGAAGGGAAGGTAGAGAGAGAGAGAGAAAGAAAGGTGGAATGTGAAGGAAGGGAAGGTAGAGAGAGAGAGAGAGGTGTAACATGAAGGAAGGGAAGGTAGAGAGAGAGAGGTGGAACATGAAGGAAGGGAAGGGAGAGAGAGAGGTGGAACATGAAGGAAGGGAAGGGAGAGAGAGAGAGGTGGAACATGAAGGAAGGGAAGGTAGAGAGAGAGAGAGAGAGGTGGAACATGAAGGAAGGGAAGGTAGAGAGAGAGAGGTGGAACATGAAGGAAGGGAAGGTAGAGAGAGAGAGAGGTGGAACATGAAGGAAGGGAAGGTAGAGAGAGAGAGAGAGAGGTGGAACATGAAGGAAGGGAAGGTAGAGAGAGAGAGGTGTAACATGAAGGAAGGGAAGGTAGAGAGAGAGAGAGAGGTGGAACATGAAGGAAGGGAAGGTACAGAGAGAGAGAGAGGTGGAACATGAAGGAAGGGAAGGTAAAGAGAGAGAGAGAGAGAGAGAAAGGTGGAACATGAAGGAAGGGAAGGTAAAAAGAGAGAGAGAGAGAGAGAGAGAGAGAGAGAAAGGTGGAACATGAAGGAAGGGAAGGTAGAGAGAGAGAGAGGTGGAACATGAAGGAAGGGAAGGTAGAGAGAGAGAGAGGTGGAACATGAAGGAAGGGAAGGTAGAGAGAGAGAGAGGTGGAACATGAAGGAAGGGAAGGTAGAGAGAGAGAGAGGTGGAACATGAAGGAAGGGAAGGTAGAGAGAGAGAGGTGGAACATCAAGGAAGGGAAGGTAGAGAGAGAGAGAGAGAGGTGGAACATGAATGAAGGGAAGGTAGAGAGAGAGGTGGAACATGAAGGAAGGGAAGGTAGAGAGTGAGAGGTGGAACATGAAGGAAGGGAAGGTAGAGAGAGAGAGAGAGAGAGAAAGAAAGGTGGAATGTAAAGGAAGGGAAGGTAGAGAGAGAGAGGTGGAACATGAAGGAAGGGAAGGTAGAGAGAGAGAGAGGTGGAACATGAAGGAAGGGAAGGTAGAGAGAGAGAGAGAGAGGTGGAACATGAAGGAAGGGAAGGTAGAGTGAGTGAGAGAGAAAGAAAGGTGGAATGTAAAGGAAGGGAAGGTAGAGAGAGAGAGGTGGAACATGAAGGAAGGGAAGGTAGAGAGAGAGAGAGAGAGAGAGAGAGAGAGAGAGAGTGGAACATGAAGGAAGGGAAGGTAGAGAGAGAGAGAGAGAGAAAGAAAGGTGGAATGTGAAGGAAGGGAAGGTAGAGAGAGAGAGAGAGGTGTAACATGAAGGAAGGGAAGGTAGAGAGAGAGGTGGAACATGAAGGAAGGGAAGGGAGAGAGAGAGTGGAACATGAAGGAAGGGAAGGGAGAGAGAGAGAGAGAGAGTGGAACATGAAGAAGGGAAGGTAGAGAGAGAGAGAGAGAGGTGGAACATGAAGAAGGGAAGGTAGAGAGAGAGAGAGAGGTGGAACATGAAGGAAGGGAAGGTAGAGAGAGAGAGAGGGGTGGAACATGAAGGAAGGGAAGGTAGAGAGAGAGAGAGAGAGAGGTGGAACATGAAGGAAGGGAAGGTAGAGAGAGAGAGAGGTGTAACATGAAGGAAGGGAAGGTAGAGAGAGAGAGAGAGGTGGAACATGAAGGAAGGGAAGGTACAGAGAGAGAGAGAGGTGGAACATGAAGGAAGGGAAGGTAAAGAGAGAGAGAGAGAGAGAGAGAAAGGTGGAACATGAAGGAAGAGAAGGTAAAGAGAGAGAGAGAGAGAAAGTGGAACATGAAGGAAGGGAAGGTAGAGAGAGAGAGAGAGGTGGAACATGAAGGAAGGGAAGGTAGAGAGAGAGAGAGGTGGAACATGAAGGAAGGGAAGGTAGAGAGAGAGAGAGAGAGGTGGAACATGAAGGAAGGGAAGGTAGAGAGAGAGAGAGAGAGGTGGAACATGAAGGAAGGGAAGGTAGAGAGAGAGAGGTGGAACATCAAGGAAGGGAAGGTAGAGAGAGAGAGAGAGAGAGAGAGAGAGAGAGAGAGGTGGACATGAATGAAGGGAAGGTAGAGAGAGAGGTGGAACATGAAGGAAGGAAAGGTAGAGAGTGAGAGGTGGAACATGAAGGAAGGGAAGGTAGAGAGAGAGAGAGAGAGGTGGAACATGAAGGAAGGGAAGGTAGAGAGAGAGAGAGAGAGTGAGAGGTGGAACATGAAGGAGGGAAAGTAGAGAGAGAGAGAGAGGTGGACATGAAGGAAGGGAAGGTAGAGAGAGAGAGAGAGAGAGAGGTGGAACTTGAAGGAAGGGAGAGAGAGAGAGAGAGAAGGTGAACATGAAGAGGGAAGGTAGAGAGAGAGAGAGAGAGAGAGAGAAAGGTGGACATGAAGGAAGGAAGGTAAAGAGAGAGAGAGAGAGAGAAAGGTGGAACATGAAGGAAGGGAAGGTAAAGAGAGAGAGAAAGGTGGAACATGAAGGAAGGGAAGGTAAAGAGAGAGAGAGAGAGAAAGGTGGAACATGAAGGAAGGGAAGGTAGAGAGAGACAGATAGCACAAGAAGGAAGGGAAGGTAGAGAGAGAGACAGATAGCACAAGAAGGAAGGGAATATATAGAGAGACAGATGGCACAAGAAGGAAGGGAAGTAGAGAGAGAGAGAGAGAGAGAAGCAACCTTGGAAAGAGTAGTGGATGGAAGTCGTGAAGTGAAGAACAGAAAATGAGCGGTAGAAACGAAGGGAAGGAAAGGAAACAGAGAAGTAGGTAGATGGTCAGATAAGATGAGAGGTGAAGGGTGAATAGTAAAAGGTTAAATGAACGAGTGGTAACGGAGGAGAGAGAGAGAGTGACGGAGGAGAAAGAGAGTGACGGAGGAGAGAGAGAGTGACGGAGGAGAGAGAGAGTGTGACGGAGGAGAGAGAGAGTGACGGAGGAGAGAGAGAGTGTGACGGAGAGAGAGAGTGACGGAGGAGAGAGAGAGAGTTACGGAGGAGAGAGAGAGAGAGTTACCGAGGAGAGAGAGATAGCTAGAGTTTGAAAATAATGTACTGATGAAATGATGAAAATGAATGAGAGATGGACGATGATGTTGATGAATAGACGGAAGGAGAAGTTGAAATCAAATTAAGAAATGGTGAACGAATATGACAGCACATGCAATAAATGAACTGATATAAGTTACTGCGGATAGTCAAAAGGAGACGAGACAGGCACCACAATACGTCTTGTTCATTCTGCGGACGGAACTGTCTATCCAGTATTAGCATATTCAGCCACGAGAGAAGCACTTGTTCAGTAAAACAGCATCCAGCATAAAACACTAAAAACTACTGACTCACCATGATTATTTGCTACCAACTGTTTGTCAAGACGCCAAAGACCATATATATGCGTGCAGATACTTAATAGATTCCACTCAATTCCTAAAATTGATTATATGTAAAAATGGTTTTCTTTCATGAAGCCACATAAAAAAGGTTAAATCATTAGCTCAAATTATAATTTTAATGTATCTATTTTGGAAACGATCTATATTTATAACTGCAAGAGAAGAAACGTGTTAAAAATACAAATTTGAGACTTCTCTGGAGTAAGAGATTCAATCGAATATCCAAGCAAAGAAAGGCATCTGCAGTCCCCATCATAGCAGCTACAGCACACGCCAAAAGACAAGAGACGACGCGGCACCGAAAGTGAACCCAACTGAACTGTCCTACATTATACGCTACCATCACTCATCATAAGCAATCTTAATATAGAAACACCATCCGGATGAAAGGCACAGCTCGCGGTGTGCACAGAGCACTAAACTCAATATCTCCGGCACAAAAAATGAGTAACATTGTTAAGTAACGGTAAAGTATGAGACTTGGCACACGAGCTTTCACCCATATGTGCTTAGCCGTCTATCTAGAAGTGTTCGGAGACTTTTGGACAGTGTCGCTCCAAGCATCGAAACTCACGACGCGAGGCGGCATTCCTCACCTTCACAGAGTACTACCCTGGTACGCATTTGTGTCAGCGGCTGGGTCGACTTGGGTTTTTTTTTTCCAACCCCGAGTACAATTCACACTGCATCCAGCGGGAATCTAATACGGGTTGTCCGAAAGTCGGTACCCCAATCTGGTGGTTTTTTCACCTAAGCTACAGAGTCCTCCGAGGCACTTGATATTGTTCATCGGTGATATATAGAGCCAATTCGGACCTATGGAAGAGAATCATGGACAGTAGATAAACAAATGAAAAGACGATTAGGGCCACAGAGATGGGATTTCTCAGAAGAATGTTGGAAGTTTCCTGGACAACTAAAAAGACCAACGAGGAAATTCTCAAAGAGGCCAACGCAAAAATGAAGCTCCTAAAAAACATCAGAAAGAAGCAATCAACATTTTTCGGGCACATCATGAGAAGAGAAAAGTAAGTAAGTAAATAATAAATTGTAACCAACACTTGGTTTCAAGTGGCAAAATACAAGGAAAGAGAGATCGCGGACGACAGAGAAAGAAAACACTGGATAGTTTGGTGTCATGGTATGGAAAATAGTCAAAAACAAAACTGATACGATGCATAGTAGGTAGAAGATTGTGGAAGAACATGATCACCTACGCCAACCGGTATGGCACATGATGATGATGAATGAATTATCTATTGGTGATTCAATACGATCTATTGATAGCACAAATCGCTTGGCTTTGTGTTACTACTACTACTTTTTCGTTATCACATAACCTTGGGGGTCGTTGAGGCACCACTACAGATATAATCTACCTTCTCCATTTCTCAATGTTCTTCAATAATTATTTTGGGGACAATGCAATGTTGAGGTATCTCCATTCTTTCATGTTAACTTCCTACCTCTTTCTCTATCCACCTCTGTTTCTCGTTCTTTTCACAGTTCTATGCAGAATCCAATAAGCCTAATGATCGTTGAGCCACCACTGACATATTTAATCTACCTTCTCCATTTCTCTATGTTCTTCAATAATTATTTCTGGAACTAGTATGTCCATGTTTCATGTTAGCTTTCAACCTCTTTCTCTATCTACCTCTCTGTCTCGATATTTTCACAGTTCTATGCAGAATCCAATAAGCGAATCATTTCATAGGAGAGGTATATTTACAGAACTCTGAAGAAAAAAATAACAGTTAATTAACAACAGAATAAAAAACAAAGAACAATATATGGTCCGAAACAGGATCGAACCCGTACTCATTGGCACAGTGACTTGCCACGAGAAGCCAAACAGCTCCACGGAGTACGTGTTCGATCCTGCTTCGGGCCTTATATTGTTCTTTGTTTTATTTTCTGTTGTTGATTATTTGTCATTTTTCCCCAGTGCTGTAAATATAACTCTTCCCGTGAAATGATTCGCTGATTTATTCCATCGGAAATTTCCCTCTATAATAATATTCACTTATTATTATTTTAACCAGTGATGGAAAATGTACAACTGAAATAGACAAAAGAATAGGAATGGCAAAATGTAATTTTAAAATCATGAAGAACATACTAACATCAAAACAAATAACATCAGGGCTATAACTAAGAATAGCAAAATGTTACATCTCAATATTCCTATATGGTGCAGAAACATGGACATTAGACGAGAAAACAGAACAGAGAATTGAAGGCTTTGAAATGTGGATTTATAGAAGAATAGGTAGAATTGGATGGAAACAAAAGATAACAAACGATGAAGTTTTAAAACAACTGAAAATAAAAAGAGAACTACTAAATACAATTAAGACAAGACAATTTTTTGGCCATGTTAAAGACACAACAGCCCACTGAAAGTAATCCTGGAGGTGAAAATACAATGTAAAAGAGGCAGACCAAGACTAACATGGACGAGTAACATCAAAAGATAGACAAATCAGCCTATGAAACCTGCACCATCAAAGCAAGAGATAGAGCAGAATGGCGCTCCATGGTAGCCAACCTTCGTTGCGGAGACGGCACTCGATGACGATGATGATTATTATTATTTGTCTTCAGAATCCAATAGCACTGCGTGTCTTTGAGGCACCACTGACAGACTTCCTCAACCTTCTCCATTTCTCTCTATTTTCCGTCATGCTTTAGGGCTCTGCAAAGTCATGGTTTTGTCCATTCTTTGATGTTATCTTCCCATCTCTTTCTTTGCTTACATCTCATTCTCGCTCCTATCATAGTTTCTTGCAGGATGGTCATTTCTATGTCAGGCGATCGAGATACTTGACCAAATTATTTCATTTTGAGTTTCCTCACTAAAAGTACCGAATAATTCAACACTCTACAAACTATAACCTGAATACTTTATCCTTGACGCTGCAAGGTAAACGAGGCGAAATGAGTAAGACATTCGTGTCATTTTGTCTTTCTGAAAAATACAACTTACTTTTTGTATGTAGAAATATATATACATATTCATGGAGCAATGAAGTTATATCCGGTAACTGGATGCGAAGGCGCGCCTCCCAGCACCAGAGCTGGAAGTTGTCAGCGACCCACAGCTTATGGCTTGCGCTAGGATCGGTGAACCAAAACCATCCAGACCCTGCTCCACCTCTCCGTGGTGCCTCTAGTAACAGACTAACCTGTCTAGTCTGTCCAAGCGAGCAGGGATCGAAGAGGGAAGACAACCCCAATGAAAATTACAAAATTATATATTCTGTTGATGGAAGTTTAAGTAAAAAAAATTAATTAATCTTATTGCTTTATTACAGCCAATCAAAGAGTCGCATTTATGTTGCTGCTCCAATATTGCTGTCGATAAAGCAGCAGGGCTATTCAGTAACTTAATGCTTAGATAGCAATTTTGTGTGCAACAAACATTAGAAATATGTAATAAAAGTTCAGTAAATGTTTCTGTGACGAAATTGATTGAGGTATGTGATATAGAAAGATTAATTTAATATATTTGCCGAAGCATTGCATGAATGGAGGTGGACACTAATCTAGAATTATAAATAAATAATTGTGTTGGTATTTCCTTGTGATGTTTCGATAGATTAATGAAGTGACTAGTGGTGAATTGGAGAATCGAATGATTTCATTGACTGGTTGATTGATTTGGTGAAGTGATGAAAGGATAAATCGCACTTTATAATGATGAATTGGCGGATTGATTAGTTCCACCGTTCTCAAAGTGTGGGTCTCGACCCCAAGGGGTCGCAAGGTTTTTTTTTTAGGTTTCGCGGATGTTATCTTTAATTGGTTTGTTGCAGGAGCTACTGAGTTAAGTGCTCTGTGCACACTGTGAGCTGTGCGTTTCATCTGTTTTGATCGTGTTTTGATATTCCGATTGTTTACGATGAATGATGATATCGCATGATGGAGAACAGATGACTGTGTTCACTTTCTGTACCTTATGTCTTTTGGCGTGTGCTGAGACTGCTATGATGGGGGACTACAGCTACCTTTCTTTGTTTGGGACATGAAACAGTAATTCGGATGATTCCACTGGCACGGGTGATTGAGCAATTATGGATTTTAATTCGTTTGCAGTGATACCGGGGCCTTCCATAACCATAACCATATCTTTAATTACAATTATACTTTTTTTTCTAAATCGTTACGAACTAGACTTTCTTTTTAATTTCAGAAACTGTTATAAAAGATGCTCGGGGTTAATTTTGACATTTGTAAAGATTAAAATAGTTAAAGGTTCATTGATTTTATGACAAAGAAAGGGACAAATTGTGAATTTTAGCTCAATTTATTTATCAAACAACAATAGTGAAATATAACAAAGAAACGTATACACCTATTGATTTAAATAGAGGGGTAAGATAAAGAATAGTGACACTGTGACCTTCCAGGCATGTCGTAAGAGGCGACTAAGGAGGTTGATCGATGGCTTGACAAGCTGTCATTGTAAAAAGTATTGTTATGGTAACAGCGCCATATATTTTAGAGCAGTGATAAGGGAGCGCGTGGCCGTGCGGCTAAAACCACTGTTCCGCTAGCTGAAAAGCCGACGTTCGGTGTTCGAAGCCCGCGGTAGACAGAAAGGATTTTTTCTATCGGGGGTGAAATAAAAATCCTGAGTCTCACACGTCGTGGCGACTGCTTGACCAAGCGGCCTTTATTTCTCTGGTCGAGGTTGCCCCTCGTCATACACCAGCAATGGTACAATGTGACGTAAAGATAGTTAGTGAAGTCTGCAACATGTGCCACTTTGGCACGCAAGGTTTCTGTTTTTGAGATTGTGGTTCTGCCCTACGTGCCGTCTTCGGCTCTAAAGGACAATAGATGGATAGAGGATAAGGATACATCATATAACCAAGCTTACTCAATCTATACACTGAGCAAATATTTAAAAACATCACAGATGCCAGGCCTAAGCATTAATGGAAAGATGATCAATAACCTAAGATATGCTGATGATACTGTATTACTAGCAGAAAATGCGGAAGATCTACAACAGTAACTTAATGAATAAACATGACAAGCAAAAAATGGACTAGATATGAATATAAAAAATCTAAAACTATGATCAAACAAAATCTACATTTGGATATAAAAGTTGAAGGCATAGAACTAGCATAGTTGAATAAAACTACCTTGGACATACTATAACCAGTGATGGAAAATGTACAACTGAAATAAACAAAATAATAAGTATGTCAAAAAGCAATTTTAATGCCATAAAAAATATAATAACATCAAGACAAATAACACCAGATAGGAAACATGGGCTTTATATGCAAAAACAGAACAGAAAATTGAAATCTGTAATATGTGGATTTATAGAAGAATAGGAAGCTCTGGATGGGAAGAAAAGACAACAAATGATAACGTCTTAAAACAACTAAAAATGAAAAGAGAACGACTAAATACAATTCAATCAAGACAAATGAGATTCTTTGGGGCATGTTAAAAGAGACAGCAGCCTACTACACGTAATTTTGGTAGGGAAAATATAAGGTAAAAGAGGCAGAGGCAGATCAAGACTAACATGAATGAGTAGTATCAAAAGATGGACAAGTCAGACTATGACAACTTACACTATCAAAGCAAGAGACAGAGTGGAATGGTGCTCCATGGTAGCCAACCTTCCACGCGGAGGCTTCACTCAATGATGATGAGTTATCACACTACTGAATATCGTATTTATTTGTGACATGCGTTCTATGTTGTAACAGTTAATAACACATTTGTGTATTCTATTCAGAGCTTTCCTTTCTACGTTTGCTTTATATTCTGCTACTAATATTTATCTTCATAATAGATTGATGATGTTTGCGTTAAGGGTTGTGCGCTAGAGGTCGCGACACCATCCCCTGTAGGGAATTATTTGACAAATGTGTTTGTCTATGGAAACAAACTGTTTACATTACTGTGTAAAAGTAGGAACCAATAATAGTTTTATTTCCTTGTCTGGGTTGTTTTTTTTTTTTAGTATGTATGAATCATCAAGTATTTGTTGCTTTTTGTATACAAGAAAAATGGGACACATGGAGTCGGGTAGCGTTTTGTATACAAGTAGATGAATCATGAAATGTTGGTGCTTTTTGTGTAGCGTTTTGTATACAAGTAGATGAATCATGAAATATTGGTGCTTTTTTGTGTAGCGTTTTGTATACAAGTAGATGAATCATGAAATATTGGTGCTTTTTTGTGTAGCGTTTTGTATACAAGTAGATGAATCATGAAATATTGGTGCTTTTTTGTGTAGCGTTTTGTATACAAGTAGATGTATCATGAAATGTTGGTGCTTTTTTGTGTAGCGTTTTGTATACAAGTAGATGTATCATAAAATGTTGGTGCTTTTTTGTGTAGCGTTTTGTATACAAGTAGATGTATCATGAAATGTTGGTGCTTTTTTGTGTAGCGTTTTGTATACAAGTAGATGAATCATGAAATGTTGGTGCTTTTTTGTGTAGCGTTTTGTATACACGTATAATGAATTATATGCAGGTAGCTTTTTGAAAAACAAAATAATGAAATATGTTAAGGTAGCTTTTTTTGTATACAATAATAATTAAATATAAGCAGGTACCTTTTTTTTGTACAAAACTAATGTAATATATATGAGTCATGTAGCTATTTGTGTACATTAACAATGAAGTACATGGAGTCGTTTAGCGTTTTGTGTGCATTAAATAAGGTGTAATTGGAAATTTCAGAGTTTTGTACACCTTGATAATGAAATATCTGGGGATTGTATTTTATGAACATGGGTAATGTTATATCTAGGAGTTGTTGTATAGTACACACCTTATTAATGAAGTATCTGGGGGTTATTGTATTACATGAACATCATCATCGTCATGTACCATACCGGTTGGCGTAGGCGATCATGTCCTTCCACAATCTTCTATCTACATTGCATCGTATCAGTTCTGTTGTTGGCTGCTTTCCATGCCTTGACACCAAGACATCTAATATTTTCTCTCTTTGTCGTCAGCGATCTCTCTTTCCTTTTATTTTGCCAGTTTTAACCAATATTTCAACTTTCCTCTTCTCATGATGTGCCCGAAAAATTATATGAACATGGATAACTAAATATTGTAATAGGCTTACATTTCTCAACAATTAAAAAAAAAAAAAGAAATATCGTGTTTTTATGTCACGTTTTATGTACATGAATAATGAAGTAGCTGGTGTTTTTTACAATAATTTGTGCACATAAATAGAGAAATAAATGGTATAGTTTTTTTTTTTAAATAAGAATATTGAAATAGCTAGTATTGATAATGAAATATCAGGGTTTGTCATAATATTAAGTTATGGTTATTGTCTAACGTTAAAACAGGTATGTTGTCGGTGTGACGTTACTCATTTTGTTATGACGTATATATGGGACAACAATTTTTAATAGGAGACATACTTTCTATGGGAGCGGCGCAGTAATTGTTTGCTGGTATCAAGAATCAACCAGGGGTATGACATGGGTATGTACTATTTTCCCTCCTGTTTAATACAAACATGGACTATATATGCAAGTTAGCCAGCCCATCACAGATAGAGGAGATCAACAAGCTTCTATTTGCAGACGATTAGGAATTGATACATGGAAACATAGAAGACCTACAAGAACATTGAAATAGACTCAATAGCACAAGAACAAAATAAAACATGAAAGTCAACATCAGCAAAACAGAATCATGAATATCGAAAAAGAGAAACAGAATATCAACATAACAATGGACACTGACAACTAAAACAAGTGTAGGAATTACAATCATTTAAATTTCTGCAGAGTTTATTTTTCTTATTGTTCTTTCATGTATGGACCAGGACTATCTTTGGTAGTACAACGTTGGGATGACGATTGTATTGTAGAGTGCTCGTTTTGCCTCTATAGTTTTTTTTTTCCTTGTTGGACAATAGTAGTGATAGCTGTCCAATGATTTGACAAGCTTTGTTGTATCTTGAGTCCATTTCTACTGTTTGTGAATTATCGTTTGTCACTAGACTTCCTAGATATTGTAATTCCTACACTTGTTTTAGTTGTCAGTGTCCATTGTTATGTTGATATTCTGTTTCTCTTTTTCGATATTCATGATTCTGTTTTGCTGATGTTGACTTTCATGTTTTATTTTGTTCTTGTGCTATTGAGTCTATTTCAGTGTTCTTGTAGGTCTTCTATGTTTCCATGTATCAATTCCTAATCGTCTGCAAATAGAAGCTTGTTGATCTCCTCTATCTGTGATGGGCTGGCTAACTTGCATATATAGTCCATGTTTGTATTAAACAGGAGGGAGGATAGTACATACCCATGTCATACCCCTGGTTGATTCTTGACACCAGCAAACAATTACTGCGCCGCTCCCATAGAAAGTATGTCTCCTATTAAAAATTGTATGGACTCAAGGTGCAACAAAGCTTGCCAAATCATTGGACAGCTATCACTACTATTGTTCAACAAGGAAAAAAAAACTATATAAGGACCCTGGTCCATACATGAAAGAACAATAAGAAAAATAAACTCTGCAGAAATGTAAATGTGTTAGACGAATGACAGGAAACAGCCTGGGAGTTAAGATTAGAAATGGAGAACTGAGAAAAAAGCTACGAAAAACCTCAGCCGCAGAATATATAAAGAAACAACAGATAAAATGGTTTGGCCTCATAACAAAGCAGAAAGATCAAAGCACAACACAACGAGAATTCAATAAACGTTGCGAGAATACCAGACCAAAAGGCCAACCACGAAATACATAACAGCAGCAGAGGCGAATAGAAGGTCAAAATCCTGCAAACTATATCAGCCACGATAGCTCAGTGGTTAGTGAACTGTGCTACAAACGACATGAAGTAGGATTCGATCCCAACCGACGGCTTCCGGGTTCACCCAGCCTTAAATGGTTACCAGATTTTATCTGGGATAGTAAAGCGGCACGGGCGTAATACCGGCCATATTACCCCAAAAATCATGTGATGAAGGTCTGTAAAATGTATGGTCATTAACACCATATTCCCTATACGCCACTTGGCGTGACGGGGGCTCTTTACTTTACTTTTTTTCCCGATGGCTTGCATTTGAAGATAAATGGATGTAGAGTATTTGTAGAGCATGTGAAGGTAATGAAGCGAGAAAGAGCACTTGTTGCAATTAACTTTCACATTTTAAGTTTTTTTTTTAAAATCCTGTTCAGAGGTGCAAAGAATGATATTCGTAATGTCCTAGAGGAACGAATCCTTACTGTTCAAACCATTTTTGACAAAACAAACAAAAAAAGGGTTATTAAAAGTTATGTAGAACCAGTCTTAAAATATGGATGTGAATCATGGACAACAGGAAAACAGACAAGAAAATCACTGGAGGCTGTAGAAATGTTGTTGTTTTTTTTTTTTAACAGAAGAATGTTTAAAATGCCCTGGACGGCTAAGAAGAGTAACGAAAACGTTTTGAAAGAGGCCAAAGCAAAAAGAGAGCTAATTTCCAATATTAGGAATGAACCAATCATCTTTTTTGGCTATGTAATGAGAAGAGAAAAACTGGAATATATTGTAACAGCCTGGAAAATTGAGGGACGAAGAGATAGAGGGAAGCAAAGAGAAAAGATACCAGACAGCTTAATAAGAGAATGGCTTGGCAGATAGTTGACAACAGAAATGATAAATAACTGTCGAGGTCGAAAGTTGTGGAGAGGCATGTACACCTACGCCAGCGGGCATGGTGCTTGATGTTGATGATAATAGGAACGAAGTATTAAAATGGACCGTACAAAGCTGTAGGGGTTGAGCGAGATAACTGTGCTCTTGTTGATGTTAAGATCTTCCCCATCTCAGTGATCAGGTAGAAATACTTATTTTTAAATGATTAAGTGTGTCAGATGGAGAACGTCAAACTAGGATAAAACAAAACGCGGAAGAGCTAAACAATACGGAGCTACAGATTACTATTGTTGAGATCCATGTTTCTGTCATCATCATCATGCGCCATACCGGTTAGCGGACGCGATCATGTCCTTCCACAATCTACTATCTACTGTACATCGTATCAGTTCTGTTGTTGACTATTTTCCATGCCATGGCATCAAGCGATCCTGTAATTTCTCTCTCTGTCGTCCGCGATCTCTCTTTCCTTTTATTTTGCCAGTTGATAAGTATTTCAACTTTTCTCTTCTCAAGATGTGCCCGAAGAATGTTGATTGTTTCTTTCTGATGTTTTTTATAAGCTCCCTTTTTGTGTTGGCCTCTTTAAGAATTTCTACATTGGTCTTTTTAGCTGTCCAGCGAACTTTCAACATTCTTCTGAGAAATCTCGCCTCTATGGCATATAATCGCCTTTTCATTTGTTTGTCTAATGTCTATGATTCGCTTCCATAGGTCAGAAATAGTTCTATATAGCACCGATGAACTCTCTTTCTCACCTCCACCGACAGACCCGTTGCATAAGATATTTTGCTTTTCTGAAATGCTATTTTAGCCTGAGCTATTTTGCTTTTTTATTTCTGTGGTGCATCTTCCATCTGATATTATTGTGTCCAAGTATTTGACGGATTGTACTTGTTTCAGATTTGTCCTATTTGTTTTTATGCTGCATGATGGTGATGATTGTTTCTTTTATATGACCATTACTTCTGTTTTCTTACTATTTATACTGAGACCCTTTTTGTTGCTTTCTTGTACTATTATGTCTATCATTTCTTGCAGTTCATTCTTTGTCTCTGCTATTAAGACTGTGGCATCCGCATATCGCAAATTATTTATGTTGTGACAGTTGACTTCAATTCCTTTTTTTTGTCTACTATTGATCTCATAAAATATTCGCTGTAAAGTGAAAACAAATCCGGCGACAGAACATAGCCTTGTCTGACTCCTTGTTTTATATATTGAAATTGTCCTGTTTGGTTGTTAATTCGTAGCTGCTGTTTGTTGCCAGTACATGTTTTTTTATGGTTCGCAGATCCTTGCCATCAATGTTTAATTTCTCCAGCATATTAGAAGTGCCCTATTAGATGACTGTATTTACATATTTTGTTTTTAAGTCTCTTCCTTCTTCTTAGTATGTTTTTTACACACACACACACACACACACACACACACACACACACACACACACACACGCACACACACACACACGCGCACACACACACACACACATATATCTTCTTTCTCTTTCTCACTGTTACCAAAAAGGTGTCGTGTTTATATCATTTGTCGTTCTTGAGCTGCTCAAACTGTCTGAGTAATTAGTGATTTGCCTTTGTTTTATATATAATATAATAAGCGCAAGGAAGAGACAATCTATTTCCACTTTCTATTAATAATCTGTTGCGCAAAGTGTAAATGTTAGTTTGATGGTTATCTCTGAAGAGCCAGATCTTCTCTGTGTAAACTATAGTGATGGTTGAAATAGGCATCGATTCCTAAAATCCCCAGCAGAGAAGGATAAAGAAGATGCGTAGACTTTTATTTTTCATTCAGACACTCGATTGATCATCTTAAACATCATTTTGTGAATTTCGTTACGAGACATCATATAGTTTGTTCACAAATCCTTTCCTAGGGTCCTGCAGCACAAGATACGCGGCTTAAAAGTGATTCTACAATAAAATAGAATTCGGTGGATCAATATCAACGTGTGTCACGTAGTGATAGGAGGGAGACAGACTCATAAAGCTTTTTGCAGATTGATTGCAATCATGGTAGTCTATCATGTCTAAACAGTATTGGCAATATTACTCTCAACACATGACAGATGAGATTAACGCTAGATTTAACTTGGAGGTAAATAGAGACGACTATTTTAATTGCGAAACTTTAATGAATAAATAAAAATGAGAGAGAGAGAGAGAGAGAGAGAGAGAGAGAGAGAGAGAGAGAGAGAGCTATGAATGAGGAAAAGAAGAAACTATTTAATTGATAAACTACCTTTCGGTGCTAGTCCCTTTGGAATTACAGGGTCTGGTGAAGACACTTAATAGAATTGTGTTAACGTTACATGTTTGGAGTTATCGATTGATTAGGCCTTTTGATATTGGTCGATACGTTATGGATAGATTAATGGGATGATTTAAGAAGTAGTCGATAATGTGATTGTAGCCGCGATAGCTCAATGGTTAGTGAACTGGACTACAAAGGATAAGAGGTAGGGTTCGATCCCAACCGACGGCTTCCGGTTCACCCAGCCTTAAATGGATACCCGATTTTTTTCTGGGAAAGTAAAGCGGCACGGGCGTAATACCGACCACATTACCCTAAAATCATGTGCTGAAGGTCTGTAAAATTTATGGTCACTAACACCATATTCCCTATACGCCACTTGGCGTGACGGGGGCTCTTTACTTTACGTTACAATAAAGTGATTAGTGCAACATTGAGTTAGTTGATATAAGATGTGATCGTAAATGGATGGCGAATTCGTGTATTGGATTATTGGATAATGGAAGATTTGACCAGTAAACAATTGATGAAAATGAATTGGATAATAGAGAACGTGGGTTGTATATGGTTGATGAATCATTGAATTGGATAATGGTGAATATGTGTAGTAAACGGTGAATAAAAATGAATTGAGATAGATTCATCTCTGAACTGGGTGGTGAAGGAAGTTATCAACGCCCGATGATTCACTTAATTTGATAATAGACGAAGTGATCGGAGAAGTGATTAATGCAAACAAATGATGGAGAACACGATAATTGATGTGATTTGACGATCAATTAAAATGATGACTAATGCACTGATTAATGAATTGTTGATGGATTAAATGATGCTCGAAATTACTGATGTATAAATGATCAGTGAAATTACGTATAGATAATTTGTGAGTGAAATTCGTCTTCTTCTTCTTCTACCTCTCAGCTCCCTGTGGAGCATAGGTCTTCAACAAACACTTTCCAAGTCGTATTGTTTTTTATCATTCTTTTAAGATCATTCCTGTCTTCCCCATCATCTTCATCTCTGCTTCTATCTGTCTTCTCCAAGAATTCATTGGTCTTCCTCTTTGTCTTTTCCCCTGGGGATTCCAAAAAAGGGCATGTTGTGTAATACTCTCAGTTGGCTTCCGCAATGTGTCCTATCCAGCGCCATCATCTTTGCTGTATCTCTTTATCCACTGTTATTTGACTGGTACATTTCCATAATTCTATGTTAGTGATTTTGTCCTGCCATTTCATCCCTTTATTCTGCGTAATCATCCATTAATGAAAGTCTGTATCTTCATGATTGTCAATTTTGTTGTTCTCCATATTTCACAGCCATATAATAGGACTGACTTAACATTGGAGTTGAAAATTGTTATTTTTTGTATTTAACCTAATTTCTTTGGACTTCCATATGTTTCCCAGTGCAACAAAAGATCCTCTTGCTTTTGATATCCTTATTTTGGTCACATTTTTGGTCGCTCCCTCTTTATCTATATTACTGCTCAGATATATGTACGATTGTACATCTAGTAGAGGCATTTCTCATAATTGTGTTTGGTTATTGCCAACTGTATTAATTCTCATAATGGTGGAATTTTTTATCACTAATTGTGTAACTGAAAATGTGTATGGATACTTACTTTATAGAACTATAGATGGATAAATATTTAGTAAAAGTACTTTAGTAGATTATGTGACTAATTCATATAGTGGTGAAATTCATATATTGATTCATTCAGCGTTCAATGAATGGATTGGGTAGATGAGTAAAAGAAAAAAAAAATATTAAAGTTACGCTGTGTGACGTATGTACATTATAATACAAGTTCCAGTTATTGTATATTGGTAATATGTTATACAGCAAAATGTTCTTAGCATTTCCATATAGCGCAGAAACAAGGACATTAGACATGAAAGAGAACGATGAAAAAAAAAGCAAATGATGAAGTCTTACAACAGCTTAAAAAATGAAAAAAGAACTGTTAAACACAATTCAATCAAGACAAAATGCGATTTTTTGGGTATATTAAAAGACACATCAGCTTACTACAAGTAATTTTGGTAGGAAAAATACAAGGTAAAATAGGCAGACCAAGACACGGACGAGTAATCATCATCATCAAGTACCGTGCCTGCCGGTGTAGGTGATCATATCTTTCCACAACTTTCGATCTCGACAGTTGTTTATAATTTATGTTGTTGACCTTCTACCAAGCCATTTTCTTAAGCTGTCTGGTATTTTTTCTGTTTGCTTCCCTCTATCTCTTCGTCACTTAATTTTTCTGTTGTTACAATATATCCTAGTTGTTCTCTTCTCATTACATGGACAAAAAATTATGATTGTTTCTTCCTAGTATTGGAAATTAACTCTCTTTTTGCTTTGACCTCTTTCAGAACGTTTTCTGAACGACGAGTAATATCAAAAGATAAATTCAGCCTATGACAACCTGTAAAAACAAAGCAAAAGACAGAGCGTCTTTTGCTTCTCTCTATCTGCACCTTTTATCAGCACCTTCTATCAGCACCTTTTATCAGTACCTTTTATCAGCACTCTCTATCAGCATCTTTTATCAGTACTCTCTATCAGCACCTTTTATCAGCACCTTATAACAGCACCTTTTATCAGCACTCTCTATCAGCACCTACTATCAGCACCTTTTATCAGCACCTTTTATCAGCACTCTCTATCAGCACCTACTATCAGCACCTTTTATCAGCACCTTTTATCAACACTCTCTATCAGCACATTTTATCAGCACTCTCTATCACCACCTTTTATCAGCACATTTTATCAGCACCTTTTATCAGCATCTTCTATCAGCACCTTTTATCAGCACATGTTATCAGCACTCTCTATCACCACCTTTTATCACCACCTTTTATCACCACCTTTTATCAGCACATTTTATCCGCACCTTTTATCAGCACCTTTTATCAGCACATGTTATCAGCACTCTCTATCACCACCTTTTATCACCACCTTTTATCACCACCTTTTATCAGCACATTTTATCAGTACTCTCTATCAGCACCTTTTATCAGCACATGTTATCAGCACTCTCTATCACCACCTTTTATCACCACCTTTTATCATCATCTTTTATCAGCACATTTTATCAGTACTCTCTATCAGCACCTTTTATCAGCACATTTTATCAGTACTCTCTATCACCATCTTTTATCAGCACATTTTATCAGTACTCTCTATCAGCACCTTTTATCAGCACATGTTATCAGCACTCTCTATCACCACCTTTTATCACCACCTTATATCACCACCTTTTATCAGCATCTTTTATCAGCACCTTTTATCAGCACTCTCTATCACCACCTTTTATCAGCATATGTTATCAGCACTCTCTATTACCACCTTTTATCACCACCTTTTATCAGCACTCTCTATCACCACCTTTTATCAGAACATGTTATCAGCACTCTCTATCACCACCTTTTATCAGCACTCTCTATCACCACCTTTTATCACCACATTTTATCAGCACTCTTTATCACCAACTTTTATCAGCACCTTCTATCACCACCTTTTACCTGAACCTTTTATCAGCACTCTCTATCACCACATTTTACCTGAACCTTTTATCAGCGCTCTTTATCTCCACCTTTTATCAGCACCTTTTATCAGCACTCTTTATCACCACCTTTTACCTGAACCTTTTATCAGCACTCTCTATCACAACCTTTTTCAGCACCTTTTATCAGCGCTCTTTATCTCCACCTTTTATCAGCACCTTTTATCAGCATTCTCTATCATCACCTTTTACCTGAACCTTTTATCAGCACTCTCTATCACCACCTTTTTCAGCACCTTTTATCAGCGCTCTTTATCTCCACCTTTTATCAGCACCTTTTATCAGCGCTCTCTATCACCACCTTTTATCAGCACCTTTTATCAGCACTCTCTATCACCACCTTTTATCAGCACCTTTTATCAGCGCTCTTTATCTCCACCTTTTATCAGCACTCTTTATCACCACCTTTTATCAGCACGTTTTGACAGCACTCTCTATCATCACCTTTTATCAGCACCTTTTATCAGCACTCTTTATCACCACCTTTTATCAGCACGTTTTGACAGCACTTTTAATCACCACTTTCTATCAGCACCTTTTATCAGCACTCTCTATCAGCACCTTCTATCAGCACGTTTTATCAGCAATGTCTATCACCACCTACTATCAGCCGTTTTTATCAGCATTCTCTATCACCACCTTTTATCATCACCTTTTATCAGCACTCTCTATCAGCTCTTTTTATCAGCACCTTTTATCAGCACATTTTATCAGCACCTTTTATCAGCACCTTTTATTAGCACCTTTTATCAGCAACTTTTATCAGCATCTTTATCAGCACCTTCTATCAGCACCTTCTATCACAACCTTTTATCATCACCTTTTATCAGCACCTTCTATCAGCACCTTCAATCAGCACATTCTATCAGCACCTTTTATCACCACCTTTATCAGCACCTTCTATCATCACCTTTTATCACCACCTTCTGTAAGCACGTTTTATTACCACCTTTATCAGCACCTTTTATCACCACCTTTATCAGCACCTTCTATCATCACCTTTTATCACCACCTTCTGTGAGCACGTTTTATTACCACCTTTATCAGCACCTTTTATCACCACCTTTATCAGCACCTTCTATCATCCCCTTTTATCACCACCTTCTGTAAGCACGTTTTATTACTACCTTTATCAGCACCTTCTATCAGCACCTTTTAGCAGCACCGTATGTCAGCACCTTTTATCAGCACCTTCTGTCAGCACATTCTATCAGCACCTTTTATCAGCACCTTTATCAGCACCTTTTATCAGCACCTTTTATCAACAACTTTATCACCACCTTTTATCAGCACCTTTTATCACCTTTTATCAGCACATTTATCAGCACCTTTTATCAGCACCTTTTATCAAAAACTTTTATCAGCACCTTTTATCAGCACCTTTTATCACCACCTTTTATCAGCACCTTTTATCAGCACCTTTTGTCAGCACCTTTTATCAGCACTCTGTGTCAGAACTTTTTATCAGCACTTTTTTATCAGAACTCTCTATCAGCACTCTCTATCAGCACCCTCTATCAGCACCCTCTATCAGCACCTTTTATCAGCACTCTTTATCAACACTTTTTAATCGCTATCTACTTTGCCACATTGGCATATTTTTTGTAGTAAGAAAACATGGCACTGATCAACAGTTTAATCAAACTGTTCGTGGATTAAGAGAGTAGTTTCCAAACTGTTCACACCCGCGGCTCCCTTTCCATGCTGATTATATATCGGCGACGCCCTCATGGCATTCAATCAATCAATCAAGTACCGGGCCTGCTGGCGTAGGTGATCATGTCTCTCCACAACTTTCGTTCTCGACAGGTATTTATCATTTCTGTTGTTGACCTTCTGCCAAGCCATTCTCTTAAGCTGTCTGGTATCTTTTCTCTTTGCTTACCTCTATCTCTTCGTCACTCAATGTTCCCACTTGTCACAATATATTTCAGTTGTTATCTTTGCATTACATAGCCAAAAAAGGGTGATTGTTTCTCCCTAATATTGGAAACTAGCTCTCTTTTTGATTTGGCCTCTTTCAGAACGTTTTCATTACTCTTCTTAGCTGTCCATGGTATTCTCAACATCCTTCTGTAAAACCACATTTCTACAGTCTCCATTGATTAATTGTCTGTTGTCCTACTGTCCATGATTCACAACCATATGTTAAGACTGGCTCTACATAACTTTTAAGAACTCTTCTTCTTATTTCTATTGTCAAGGCATTACCGACCATATAAGTCGGGTAAACTTTGATTCCTTGACATGATAAGTAAGATGATACATGACGAGAGAATTAGCACTAACCTGTAGAAACTCATTTATGCACTAAAAAAATAAAGCTTATATGCAGGTTATCTTTTTTATGATTTCTAATCACTGAGTAGGTACACAATCATTGACACTGCGCCCTTTGCAAAAGTTTGTTGACGCCCCTGAGAGTCGCGACGCACACTTTGGGAGCCGCTGGATTAAGGTGGCATTTAGTTTATTGACAAACAGGGGAAAAAAAACCCATTCATCTCCATTGTCATTTATCTTTCTTTTTTAACAAATTTTAAACAGTTTAAAAAAAAATCATTCCTTATTTTTGTCATTTATCTTTTACGTACATTTACACAAACTACCGCGGTTAAGGCTGAGGCTCTGTCCCATTCAATTGTTACGGTGTCTTGAGAGCAATGAAGATGTTTCCCCTTGATTTACTTTTATATAGCTATTTTTTTTCTCATAAACGGCATTTTTCTAAAGAACTTTACGTATTTTAATTTTAAAATAAAAAACATTTTTCATAGCGTTTTAATCAAGGAAAACAAATCGTCTCTGGAATTTGGAAGAAATCCGTTTCGCAAAGAAACAAAATGGTGAAGAAATAAACACTTTCTTAAGCAGCGTAATTAATAAAAAAGCAGGAAATGAAATCATTTAAACTGAGTTTTTATTTTATTTTAATTCATCTTTTAGATTTGACAATTTTTAAAAAAAATGTATTAACAAGAAAATGCATATCGGAATTTCAGAGAAATAATTGAAGAAATTGTCTCACCCTCTTCCTAAAAAAAAAAAAATAAATAAAGGAGTCGAATTGAAGTTCAAAAATTGGAGAAATTAAGGTTAAGCATAATTTACAAAGGTTAAGATGTAGGGTTCGATCCCAACCGACGGCTTCCGGTTCACCCAGCCTTTAATGGGTACCGGATTTTTTTTCTGGGAAAGTAAAGCGGCACGGGCGTAATACCGACCACATTACCCCAAAAATCATGTACCGAAGGTCTGTAAAATTTATGGTCACTAACACCATATTCCCTATACGCCACTTGGTGTGACGGGGGTACTTTACTTCTTTTTACTTACTTTAGTTTAGTCGACAGCTCATCCTCATTCTACATTGGACAAGTCCATAAGTGTTTAGCTCTCTTCAATCAGCGTGTAGCGACTAACAACACCGGTGTTGTGTTGGTTGACAAGTCTTCTTTGGATCCCGGCGTAGCGCTTTCGTCAGGCATCTCCCAACTTGACATGATATTCCTACAGCCCGTAGATGGTTGGGATTCAGCTCCATTTATTTTAAAATCGCTTTTTCTTCCAGGTGTTCTCGAAGGCATTCAGATTGTCATTGCGGTCCATTTTCCTTCAGCTCTAAACATTGGTGCAAAACTGGTATGTCGACACGCACATTAACTCTAGTGTACGCGTGACCGGGCACTAATATAAAGCAGACTTTTGTAGACTGGAACAACCCCGCCCCCCTCATCATATTAACCCCCCAATTAACTGAATCAATCTTTAAAACACTGCATTCGTTAATTAAGTTATTACTTTTTGACATTTTAATTAAGCGTGTCACAAATTAATGACAAGTTTCATCATAATGTGTGTGTTTCTAAAATTGTATTCTTCTAAAAAAAAATAGAGAAGGAGGAAGTACCAGAAGGAAAAAGAAAAGAATATTCTAATGAAATATCAAGCAAAGATATTAAGAAAAAGTTGCCTTATATATAATATATAAGTAAAGTAAAGAGCCCCGGTCACGCCAAGTGGCGTGTAGGGAATATGGTGTTAGGGACAATAAATTTTACAGACCTTCAGGACATAATTTTTGGGTAATGTGGTCGGTATTACGCCCGTGCCACTTTACTTTCCCAAAAAAAAAATTCGGTACCCATTAATGCCTGGGTGAACCGGAAGCAGTCGATTGGGATCGAACCCTACCTCTTGTCCTTTGTAGTCCAGTTCACTAACCACTGAGCTATCGCGGCTCCTAATTATAGGTGGTGCTGGACAGATTAAAATAGCACAAACATAAAAAAAGGGTGGGTGTAGTTTTATGGAAAGCCTGTTGGGTTATATTTGAACATTTATTGCTACCGATCCAGATAGCGATGATGGCAATGATGATGAAGCTTATAAAGATTATTATGATCCTGTTGGTGATAATAATGGATATGATTATAGTGACTGTGTTGGTCGTAGTGTTGTCGTTATGATGATATTGACTGTGGTAGTCGTAGTGTTGTCGTTATGATGATAGTGACTGTGGTAGTCGTAGTGTTGGCGTTATGATGGTAGTGACTGTGGTAGTCGTAGTGTTGGCGTTATGATGGTAGTGACTGTGGTAGTCGTAGTGTTGGCGTTATGATGGTAGTGTCTGTGGTGGTCGTAGTGTTGGCGTTATGATGATAGTGACTGTGGTGGTCGTAGTGTTGGCGTTATGATGATAGTGACTGTGGTGGTCGTAGTGTTGGCGTTATGATGATAGTGACTGTGGTGGTCGTAGTGTTGGCGTTATGATGATAGTGACTGTGGTGGTCGTAGTGTTGACGTTATGATGATAGTGACTGTGGTGGCGTTATGATGGTAGTGACTGTGGTGGCCGTAGTCTTGGCGTTATGATGATAGTGACTGTGGTAGTCGTAGTGTTGGCGTTATGATGATAGTGACTGTGGTGGTCGTAGTGTTGGCGTTATGATGATAGTGACTGTGGTGGCGTTATGATGGTAGTGACTGTGGTAGTCGTAGTGTTGGCGTTATGATGATAGTGACTGTGGTGGTCGTAGTGTTGGCGTTATGATGATAGTGACTGTGGTAGTCGTAGTGTTGGCGTTATGATGATAGTGACTGTGGTGGTCGTAGTGTTGGCGTTATGATGATAGTGACTGTGGTGGTCGTAGTGTTGGCGTTATGATGATAGTGACTGTGGTGGCGTTATGATGGTAGTGACTGTGGTGGCCGTAGTCTTGGCGTTATGATGATAGTGACTGTGGTGGTCGTAGTGTTGGCGTTATGATGATAGTGACTGTGGTAGTCGTAGTGTTGGCGTTATGATGATAGTGACTGTGGTGGTCGTAGTGTTGGCGTTATGATGATAGTGACTGTGGTGGTCGTAGTGTTGGCGTTATGATGATAGTGACTGTGGTGGCGTTATGATGGTAGTGACTGTGGTGGCCGTAGTCTTGGCGTTATGATGATAGTGACTGTGGTGGCGTTATGATGGTAGTGACTGTGGTGGCCGTAGTCTTGGCGTTATGATGATAGTGACTGTGGTAGTCGTAGTGTTGGCGTTATGATGATAGTGACTGTGGTGGCCGTAGTCTTGGCGTTATGATGCTATTGACTGTGGTGGTCGTAGTGTTGGCGTTATGATGATAGTGACTGTGGTAGTCGTAGTGTTGGCGTTATGATGATAGTGACTGTGGTAGTCGTAGTGTTGGCGTTATGATGATAGTGACTGTGGTGGTCGTAGTGTTGGCGTTATGATGATAGTGACTGTGGTGGTCGTAGTGTTGGCGTTATGATGATAGTGACTGTGGTAGTCGTAGTGTTGGCGTTATGATGATAGTGACTGTGGTGGTCGTAGTGTTGGCGTTATGATGATAGTGACTGTGGTGGTCGTAGTGTTGGCGTTATGATGATAGTGACTGTGGTAGTCGTAGTGTTGGCGTTATGATGATAGTGACTGTGGTGGTCGTAGTGTTGGCGTTATGATGATAGTGACTGTGGTGGTAGTAGTGTTGGCGTTATGATGCTATTGACTGTGGTAGTCGTAGTGTTGGCGTTATGATGATAGTGACTGTGGTGGCCGTAGTGTTGGCGTTATGATGATAGTGACTGTGGTGGCCGTAGTGTTGGCGTTATGATGATAGTGACTGTGGTGGTCGTAGTGTTGGCGTTATGATGATAGTGACTGTGGTGGTCGTAGTGTTGGCGTTATGATGATAGTGACTGTGGTGGCCGTAGTGTTGGCGTTATGATGATAGTGACTGTGGTGGCCGTAGTGTTGGCGTTATGATGATAGTGACTGTGGTGGTCGTAGTGTTGGCGTTATGATGATAGTGACTGTGGTAGTCGTAGTGTTGGCGTTATGATGATAGTGACTGTGGTGGTCGTAGTGTTGTCGTTATGATTATAGTGACTGTGGTGGTCGTAGTGTTGGCGTTATGATGATAAAGTTGTTGAAGTGCCATGTTGACAGTGTGGACGAAGATAATGGTAGTAATGATAACGATGACAAATAATAATGTTGATAATCTTGTCATGTTCATGGAGATGATAATTATTATTATGTTCTTTTTTGCAAATTCCAACGGTAAAATCAATAGTCAGAGAGCCAATTCTAACATATGGAAGCGAATTATGGAGAACAGACCCAAAAAAAAAAAAATTGAAACGAAGATTAAATCCTCAAAGATGGGATTTCTCAAAAAAATGTTGACTTTTTCCTATAAATAGAAACGTGGAAGACTACGATCGTCTACGCCAACGGGTATGACACTTGATGATGATAAATATTAATAAAATCCTAAGTTGAAATGAAAAAATTACCCACATCAAGTTTTGTTGCTAAATAAGAGCACTGTCACGATTCTTTGTACAACGTCCGTTCAGTGTCTGAGAAACAAAACAAGCTATGATCAATAAAGGGAAACTGCTAATCGATAAGGCACGTCCACTTGATCCACCAGCCCAGCGTAAGGTAACAAAGCTGCCTTCGTGAAAACGTAGTTTATGAATTTCGCTTTTTCTTACGATCCAAACGTGATTAAATATTGACGTCGCTCTAGTGGGTAATTACAACATTGTACAACTTCCGTCAAACCACTAATAATGAATTAGTGTCCATATTTTGTTCAATGAATATCGATATGAACGATGTTGTTTGTACCAGAAAGGTGTTAGTAGAGTTATGGTAGGGGAATAAAAAAATAACTGCAAAACTGCGGTTAAAGATAGTAGCAAGGAACAAGTGAGGTGTAACGTACACTCCTATAAAGTATGGTGACAGCTTTACAAAAGAACAAAACAAAATCATGACGTTTCGGCCTTACGTGCGGCCTTCTCCAGAAACACGAACACAGAAACAAACAGCGAAATAAATAATAACTAAACTACATGTTCTAGAATAACCACAAAGTGTAAGTGAGTAATGGTAGTGTGCTTGTTTCCGTGATTAATTAAACGTGAATTCATTGCAGTTGGAAGCGCTCAAATCGACCCAAGTTAAAAATTGTGTTCCGCTAAATGAATTGGGGGCGGTCAATAACAGCGAGAAATAACAGCGAGAAATAACAGCGAGAAATAACAGCGAGAAATAACAGCGAGAAATAACAGCTTCACCTTTGTCTTTAAATCCTATTGGCCGGCAGGTGAAATTGAATACTTTATTCTTATATGAAGCTAAAACATGCTTACGGAACATTTACGGAAAATTGAGTTATTTGCCGGTCATTATCATTGCACTCCAAACATGTCAATAGGTGCTCAGATCCTTACCACGGCAAGCCAAGCAGTGTCCTCCTACTGACGCCTCCAGTTATGTGTTAGTTGATAAGTCTTCTTATACTCCCACTAAGTTTCTCGTTTCTGGCTGTGACCATCTTAACTCCCATCTCTTTCATCTGAAGGAGTGACGTGGAATATGGTTGTCGGAGTCCTATGCTCTATCCACATCTCGGAGGGCATTGATGATGTCTGTCCGATCCATTGCTCAACAGCTGATATCCTCACATGCAAGGCTAACATACCAGCTGCTTTTCGCATATGATATCTTGACATACATGACCAACATAATAGCTATCTTACGCAATTGATATTCTGACGTTCAGGACTAACATATATGCTGTCGTTCGCAGTTGATATCCTCACATACTTGACCATATTAAATGTAAATGAAACGTTCGTACTTTGCTTTCTGTTTCCACATTTCAACTTTCACATAGATGATTCTAAAAAGAGGCAACCGTCAGATTAACGTTGCAAACAACACCACACAAGGTCTCGCGCCAGAAAGAAACATGGCCCTGCCATGTGCCTCGTTTGTCCTGACTATGTGTCGCGTGCTTGCAGAAAACGCTCAGCGGTCGTTGTGCTAGTGTCACGTGCGCATTAATCTCATTCACAAATTCTCAACAAATTGTGCACGTGGTGTCCTAGTGTATTGTGACCCATGCGTAATCTGTAAATCATGAACTTTCACGCTTGGAGAGTTGAAGGTAGACGTCATCATTGTACGTGGTATGAGTGTCCCTTATCTATATTAGTTTGAACATTTTTTTATAATCACTGTTGTTGTCTAAAACTGATATCATCATCAGGTCGCACGTTCTTTGCAGAACGTTGCATTCACCACAGCGCGTCTGAAAGAATCTGTCTCAAGCCAGATCTCCCACAGAACGTTGCATTCACCACAGCGCGTCTGAAAGAATCTGTCTCAAGCCAGATCTCCTACAGGACGTTGCATTCACCACAGCCCGTCTGAAAGAATCTGTCTCAAGCCAGATCTCCTACAGGACGTTGCATTCACCACAGCCCGTCTGAAAGAATCTGTCTCAAGCCAGATCTCCTACAGAACGTTGCATTCACCACAGCGCGTCTGAAAGAATCTGTCTCAAGCCAGATCTCCTACAGAACGTTGCATTCACCACAGCGCGTCTGAAAGAATCTGTCTCAAGCCAGATCTCCTACAGAACGTTGCATTCACCACAGCCCGTCTGAAAGAATATCTGTCTCTAGCCAGATCTCCTACAGGACGTTGCATTCACCACAGCCCGTCTGAAAGAATATCTGTCTCTAGCAAGATCTCCTACATAACGTTGCATTCACCACAGCCCGTCTGAAAGAATATCTGTCTCTAGCCAGATCTCCTACAGAACGTTGCATTCACCACAGCCCGTCTGAAAGAATATCTGTCTCTAGCAAGATCTCCTACAGAACGTTGCATTCACCACAGCCCGTCTGATATAATCTCTGTCTCTAGCCAGATCTCCCACTTCTTCTGTTGTCATATTCAAGGTCTCCTTGATGTCTTGAAACCACCTTCTTCTTGGTCTGCCTCTGATGTGTCCTCCAGGAACCACGCCTTCCATTATTGTTCTTTCCATCCTGTTGTGTCTTTACACGTGACTATGATATCTAATTTCCTCAGTAGAAAGGCCATTACAAGCCATTTTCTGCAGCATCTTGTTTCGAATGAATCGATTTTCTTTCTTGTTGTTTGCGAGACTGTTCGTGATGCACAACCCTATGTTGTTATCGGGAAGATACATGTCCTTAGTAAGTTTAATTATATTGTCTTGCTGGCATTGTACTACATTTCCTTCATGGCCTTTAATTTTTGTGCTGCTACTTCTAATCTTCTTTTAAACTCTTTATATCATTCTCCATTGTTAGATACTACAGATCCCAGATATTCATAGTTTGTTACAATTTCTAGTTCGTTACTGCTGATTATATTTTGGGTTAGCTTTTTATTTTGTCAATGGACGTTATCTTAGTTTTCTGTATGTTTAGATAGAGGTTTTGCTCTTCACTGTGTTTTTTTTTTACTTAACACACATTAGGTGTCTTTTTAAATCCTTTTTTCATGTTTGAGAGGAGGGCTGTGTCATCAGCGTATCTGAGTTTGAATAAAACTCATTCTTGAACACATCATGACGACTGCTCAAAACTAGCGGCCTTTATTCTATGGCAGACCCCAATAATGAGAAAAGATCGTCAGGATATTTTTTTTTAAATCGGTATATCGCATATTCATGTTAAAGAGTCGCACTCAGGATGTTACTAAGGGTGATAGAGATCGTTGACGACAAAGACAGAAGATGCTAGAAAGCGTGATGTCATGGCAGGGAAAACTGTCAACAACCTAACTGATACGAAGCACTGTAGATAAAAAAAAAACTGTGGAAGGACATGATCACCTACACCTACCTATATTGCACATGAGATGCTGGTAATGATGGAATGGAGCGTCTGAATAATATCACTGTTGCTATATCAAAGTGACTGTCCAGCGCATGGCGGGCAGAGACGGTTCTCGTTTTATAACTGGACAAGTTGCGAGATTCCTAACTTTCAGCTGAACTTATGATTGATATATGGAAGTCTTTACACAGATTGAAGTATGAAAGTCTTTACACAGATTGATGTATGAAAGTCTTTACACAGATTGATGTATGAAAGTCTTTACACAGATTGATGTATGAAAGTCTTTACACAGATTGATATATGAAAGTCTTTACACAGATTGATGTATGAAAGTCTTTACACAGATTGATATATGACAGTCTTTACACAGATTGATGTATGAAAGTCTTTACACAGACTGATGCATGAAAGTCTTTACACAGATTGGTGTATGAAAGTCTTTACACAGATTGATGTACGAAAGTCTTTACACAGATTGATGTATGAAAGTCTTTACACAGATTGATGTATGAAAGTCTTTACACGGACTGATATATGAAAGATTGATATATGAAAGTCTTTACATAGATTGATGAAAGTCTTTACACAGATTGATGTATGAAAGTCTTTACACAGACTGATATATGAAAGATTGATATATGAACGATTGATATATGAAAGAACTGGAGTCGTCAGTCCCTGGTTTCTGCGAGACTTGCTGAGGAGGGGATCTGAGCACCTCTGGCCATGATCGGAGTGCAATGATGATGACCCACAAAAAACTCAATATGAAAGTACACACAGAAGAGGAGGGAGAAGTAGAAGAAAGAGAAGAAGAAGAATTAACTCAACAAAAACTTCCTAGTTTGTACTAGAGACTTATTTGTCATGGTGACAAGATACATACTTCAGGGAAGCCGATGATATTCAAGCATGTTTGGCTTGGGTAAATAATATGTCAGTAGTTCTTATAAATTCACTGTGTAGCAGGTCTGCCAATTTGTTGCCCTAGCGTGTCTGGTAGATGTCCCAGCGAGAGCTTTACTTCTAGCAAGGAGAAATTTCTTTTTTTAATGTTTTTTTTCGTTCGCCATTTTCGAATTTTTAGATAATTAAACAAAGAATTAGATTTCACCAATACCAAGATGATACAAGACCTATGTAAAGAAATATGGTTTGATAGCAGTTTCCAGTAATCAAATAAAGAGTGACGCATTGTGCGGCTAAACGTACATGACAGGAAATCGGTACGGCGCATGGTGGGTCGAAACGAAAGAGTTGAAGAAATTGTAGAGTATTTAGTTTTATGAATCGTTTATTACTGACACAAGCAATACAAACATCATTCATTTCAGTTCTCTTTCCTCTCAAACCAAAAAAGGAACATAGGTCGGAAGCCATAGTGTAGAAGAGGGAGGAGTGGAGTGAGTAGGGGAGTAAACAAAGATGAGAGAACAAGGTCAAAGAAAAAGACATTAGGACGAAGTCATGAGAAAAATAAGTAGAGGATGGGTCAAAATGCAAGTGCAAAACGTGAAGACCATGAAGAAAACGTGAAGAAGTGAGTGGGAAGACAGACGAGTAGGAAGTCAATTTTGATTGGCTGACAAGATCCAGATTTAAGAAGTAAACACAAAAGATTGGGGGGAACTTGAATAGAACATTTGGAGAGACTGAGTTGGCAGGGAGTGACGATCTAGAGTAAAGACACTAAACAAGTGTAATAGACATTTATCCAGCAGAAGAAAACGTGATAGTTAGGAGATGCAGAGACTAGGGAAGAATAGTTAAGTGATGTAGATTCGTAAATGGCACTATTAGGAGACAGTTAATAGCAGTGCCAAGAGACCGCAGGACGGGTAGAAGTTAGATAGTCTAGAGCGGGCCGTCAATGGGGACAGTCCACAATTAGTTGAGATGCGAGTATGAATGCGTTAGAGCCAGAGATAAGTGTGAGGGCGACCAACTCAAGAATTGTAAGAGTGCGCTTTAAGTGTTTGACCTGCCATATCCAGTGTGTAACGAGTGTCCGATGTGAAAGTATTAAAAGTCGGAACCAATTCTTATAGCCAATACGTTGTTATGTGTTACACAGTTATATTTATCTGCCTAGCGTCAACCCTTGGGGACGAATCATAACAGCAATAAAGTTGTCGCGGAATCACAACGTGAAATAGTAATCTTGACAACAAACCAGAAGTACTACATGGTGAGAAGACAAGGTCAGGGCTGAGACGAACGCCAGGGGGCAAGAAGACTTGTTGTCACGAGAAACAGCTAGATCAGCACATTCCAGCTGAGGTCACGCTAACAGAGAACTGACATGGGCGGTGCAGGCTGTCAATAAAGTAACGATCGATATATCAACACAGCGTGCGAGTAGAACACGCATCAGCTGTACATCACGCTGCACGTCACGCTGCACTGCACGTCATCAGCGCGATTACGACATATCGCACAGATCGCCAGCAAAGATAACGCACAAATAACAAAACAACAATTAAGAAAGAACATTTTTCCCGGTACAATAGTTTTCCACGAGTGATGATTTACCGCGAGTTCTTGACTCTGGTGTCTGGTAAATGTTTACTGAAGGCTCGTTGTGTTGTGTTGTGATCTTTCTGTCTCAACATATAGTCAAATATGTTACTAAATATATTCATATTGCTCATAGAAACTACAGACAGACAATAAACTCCGCTTGCGTAGCAGTTTTAATAGGCTGGATTATCCGTGAATCCGTAACAGTTGGAAAAGTCAACACGTTTGAGGAACTCAAGAATAAACACACAAACGAACCACTTAACTACAGCGGCGTTGTTAATTCGTCAACAACTGAAGGAAGAATGTCTTGCAAACACAACACTAATTAAAGCCATTATAGATCTTTGAAGTAACGGTCTGGAGTTGTTTTAAAAATATCTTGGAGAATGTCAGAAACAAATAATCTGTTGGAATAGGCGGCAGTCAAGTTTCCGGAGAATCGATTTTATGAAGAAACACGGAAAATCTCTTCCCAGTTTGGAGATACTCAATCTCAGTATGTCAGTTCCTAGTAAAATAAATACAAGCAGACGTCAGATATTAGCGCAAATGGATCTAAAGTTATGACGTGACCACCTGACCAGTTGTTTTGTAGAACTCATTTAAGAGTAATTGTACACGTTTATAGATGGCAGCAACAGTTAACCAGCTATTTACTCCTACTTGTTAACCGACTGTTAACTCCTACTTGTTAACCGACTGTTAACTCCTATTTGTTAACCGACTGTTAACTCCTACTTGTTAATCAAAAACTCCTATTTGTTTACTCCTACTTGTTAATCAAATACTCCTATTTGTTTACTCCTATTTGTTTACTCCTACTTGTTAATCAAATACTCCTATTTGTTAACTCCTACTTGTTAATCAAATACTCCTATTTGTTTACTCCTACTTGTTAATCAAATACTCCTATTTGTTTACTCCTACTTGTTAACCAACTATTAACTCCTACTTGTTAATCAAATACTCCTATTTGTTTACTCCTCTTTGTTTACTCCTATTTGTTTACTCCTATTTGTTTACTCCTATTTGTTAACCGACCCCACGACTGTCACAGTTTGTTACCGACCTACTTCAAAGTAAAAAAAAAAAATGAATCTTTGAATTTACGGACAGAAAAAAAATGTTTTAAGTTTTGCTCAGTTTGATATGTTTCTTTGTTTTAAATGTACTCTTCACATTTTTCTTCCATTTCTCATTTTCGGTTCGGTGTTTATTTCAGAAAAAATACGGGAAGGGAGGTTGCAGAAATTTTTCCAACCTGGGGGGGGGGGGGGGGCATTCAAAGGAAAGATAATTCTTAAATAATGTAGCCCTGATTTGAAAATCTAAATTATGTATTAAATTAACTATAATATTTTTTTCTATGTTCTTTGTTATATTTCTCATAATCTTACAACAAAAGATATAATTTTTTAAAATACGAGTCATATAAATTTAATTATTAGACTTTTATCATTTTCAGCCAGGGGTAAAATGGGAGGGGTGAAGCCCCCTGGCCTGTTCATCCCTTTAAAAAATCTGATTATTTTAGACTTGTAGCGTCGAGGAGAGATATAGTGCTCTGTATTTAACTATTTGGTTGGTTTATTCTTCTGCTTTTTCCTGAATATTTGAAGTACAGTAATCCCTCAGTTATCGCGGTTAATATGGATCAGAAGCGGCCGCGATAAGTGAAAAACCGCGAAGTAGAGTCACCCTCTCATTTTTAACATACGTACATTTTTTTTTATGTATAATATTAATAAGTGTGTATGAAACCATATAAGTGCATACGTTACCATTAGAACATTAAAGAATAGTTTCAAACATGTAAATAAAATATTAATAGTATAAATAACATACATAAAATAAGTTTTTTTTTAAATAATAATTCCTCAATTTTGAATTTTTGAACAATTCACGATGTAGTGAGGCCGAGATAAATGAACCGCGAAGTAGCGAGGGATGACTGTATTCTGTCGATCTGTTGTAGTGGGGCACAGTCTCTTTATCTGTTGTCGTTATGACGCTTGTTAAAAGTTCTGTTGATTATTTTTAGCTGCGTCTGTCTTGTCACATAACCAAATTATTTAAATTGTTGTTTTCTGATATATTCTACCAGCGGAGACAGTGACTGTCTTCTTAACTGCCTTCCATTGTAACATTACTCTGGGAAGGTGAGGAATGCCGCTTCGCATCGTGAGTTTTGATGCATGAAACGACACTATCCAGAAGTCTCCAAACACTTCTGAATATGCGACCGAACACATATGGGTGGAAACTCGCGTGCTAAGACGCCGATTGATGTCTCTTACTTTAACTTTTACCTTTGCAACATTGTATCTTAAGCTGTCTGTAATCACACATGTGACACATCTCATTTCATTTCTGTTATTATTTAGTCTTTAATCCGAACTGTCCCGAAATTCCCATATCCGTTTTGTTGACCATTCCAGCGACCACTAAAGTGTTCGTCTCCTGATTGTTCCTGTCGTGCGTTGATTGAACCTCTTGTTTTCAACTGAAGAAGTTGTAAACTACATTCGCTCATCTTGGTACCGCCACGCTTCACCATAGTTTTGACATGTGAGTTATCCTCCGCTTCCATGCCCCCTTCGTGTGAAAGGTAGTCTCTAAATGCCCTAAAATGTCAATTTTTCATTTATTCTAATTTTTAAGGTCACAAAACGTAAGGGCAGACCCTGTCATCCTGTTGGCCAGCACATTCCCACGGATAATCCTTTCGATTGCTCTAGAATCTAGTGTCCATGTTTAACATTTATAGCGCACTGTTAAGAAGTAGATTATTTTGGAGATCAATAGTAAAGCTCATATTGCACTTTCATTGTTAGGTAATGATTTCAACATTTAGCCAAAAGTGTTATATGTTTTATAACATATTAGTTCTATTTCCGCTGCATGTAGTTAAGTTAGACGAAGGCCCCAGTACCACTGCGGACGAATGAAAGTCCATAATTGATCACTCGCCGGTGCCAGTGGAATCATCCGAATTAACATCACATCGAATCATCACAGAAAAGGCAGCTGCAGTCCCCACCATAACAGCTACAGCACACGCCAAAAAACATAAGGCTAAGAGGTGAACGAAAGTGAACGCAGCTAAACTGTCTTTCGGTATACGATATCGTCATTCAACGTAAGCAATCTGAATATAGAAACACGAGCCGGATGAAAAACACAGCTCACGGTGTGCGCAGAGTACTAAACTTCGTAGCTCCATTCTAGTTTAAATATCAATTTTGACTATCAGAAGATGGTGATCAATCAATCCATCTATGTGAGAAAGCTTCAAGTGCCCTGAGCTTTAATCGGTACTGAACTTGTCTCGAGTTTCCCAGAAGGTGATTGAGTCATCATTGACGAGAATCTTTGGTGGCTAAAACGGTTATATCGCGCACCATTGACCTGTAGGTCTCTGGTTCTATTCCCAGTTACGTTCTTTCTTTCATTGATGAGATGTGTGAACGTCATTGTTACAAGTAGAGTAGCTTTTCCTCTCTAACTCTCTCTCTCTCTCTCTCTCTCTCTTTCTCTCTATCTGTACATTAGAAATATCGATTTTCCCACACTTTCTTTTTGACATACTGTTGTTGTAAGCAGTAGTAAGCTAGAGAAACCAGTCTGGTGTAAGCGGGTCTGAGATCGACAATTAAGTGTAAGCAGCTCTGATATCGACAATTAAGTGTAGGCAGCTCTGATATCGGCGATTAAGTGTAAGCAGCTCTGATATCGGCAATTAAGTGTAGGCAGCTCTGATATCGGGAATTAAGTGTAAGCAGCTCTGATATCAACAATTAAATGTAAGCAGCTCTGATATCGGCAATTAAGTGTAAGCAGCTCTGATATCGACAATTAAATGTAAGCAGCTCTGATATCAACAATTAAATGTAAGCAGCTCTGATATCGACAATTACGTGTAAGCAGCTCTGATATCGGCAATTAAGTGTAAGCAGCTCTGATATCAACAATTAAATGTAAGCAGCTCTGATATCGGCAATTAAGTGTAAGCAGCTCTGATATCGACAATTAAATGTAAGCAGCTCTGATATCAACAATTAAATGTAAGCAGCTCTGATATCAACAATTAAATGTAAGCAGCTCTAATATCAACAATTAAATGTAAGCAGCTCTGATATCAACAATTAAGTGTAAGCAGCTCTGATATCAACAATTAAATGTAAGCAGCGTTATGGCTGGCAGACAGGACGACACAATACGATGAATTAAATGTTGACTCAAAAAGACTCGCGCATGTGATGCCCTAGTTAACACTGGCCCGATAAAGAGATGAAATAGGTCTTGAAATAGTTAATGCGTTTATTTGTTTTTTGAACTGTCAACACGCGAGCATGTGTTCTTTTGTATCAGTGCAACATGTATTATCAACGTCGCCCACTGAATCATTTATCAGCAGGCAACAAGCGCTGTGATTATCTGCGGTAACCTGAGGGCAGGGTTAGACAGCGATGTTTGTTATCACCAACGCTCTCCGGCGTTTTCCTGGAAATATTCTGAGATGCCTTTCGCGATTCCTGGAAATATTGACAGTTGCACTTCATGATGACAAGGGCACGGTTTGAGTAAATGAATGAGAGATTACCAACGCACGAGTTGCAGATGCTTTCAATATCACTGCAGGAGATGAACAAACAAACAACCACGAACAAAAAAGAAAAGGAACAATAGTTGCTAAATTAAGCATCTTTGATATCATCATCATCATCATCATCATCATGTGCCATACCGGTTGGCGTAGGCCATCATGTCCTTCCACAATCTTCTATCTACAGTTCATCGTATCAGTTCTGTTGTTGACTGTTTTCCATGTCATGACACCAAACATTCCAGTATATTCTCTCTTTGTCGTCCGCGATCTCTCTCTCTTTCCATTTATTTTGCCGGTTGTAACCAAGTATTTCAACTGTCCTCTTCTTAAGATGTGCCCAAAAAATGTCATTGTTTCTTTCTGATGTTTTTTAGGAGTTCCCTTTTTGTGTTTGTCTCTTTGGGAATTTCTTCATTGGTCTTTTTAGTTGTCCAGGACACTTTCAACATTCTTCTGAGAAATCCCATCTCTGTGACCTCTAATCGTCTTTTCATTTGTTTGTCTTCTGTCCATGATTCGCTTTCACAGGTCAGAATTGGTTCTATGTAGCACCGATGAACTCTCTTTCTCACTTCTAGCGACATAGATTTGTTGCATAAGATATTTTTCATTTTCTGAAATGCTATTTTGGCATAAATCTCTTTGATATAAATGCATGGAAAAAGAAACTAATGACAAATAATTGCAAAGAAATAAAAATAAAATTAAATTAACAGGAAACTCGTTTATATAGAGCTTTAGTTAGAGCAGGAGATAATCTGAGCATCACAAAAGGACCTCTTCGGGCAAGTGTTTCGGGTTCAAAACTGCTTGACGATCTAGGTGAAGCGAATCCGCGTGAGTCTGTAAATTATCAAGGGACTAAACCTGTACTAGAGTTTAACTATCAAGATCAGCAATAAACACAACGACACTTACAAAATGTAAACCTACAAATAGATACAAATAATAACATGAAATAAATTATCGGAGTAATCCACTCAATAATAATGTGTGGTTTTATACGATTTTTAGTTTAGTTTAATTTAATTTAATTTAATAGTTTAGTTTAGATTAGTTTTAGTTTAGTTTAGTTTAGTCGAGAAATCATTTTCATTACACAACGGACAACATCAAAAGTGTTCAAATCTCATTAGCTCCTTAGTATAAGCACTCCCATCTCACACTAGCCAAAACACTGACAATAAGAAAAATAAAAGCAAAACTCTGAAAGAGAAAAATGTTCGTAGAAATTAAATATCACGTGATCTTCTTCTTCTCCCGCGGTAATCACCCATATCACGTGATTTTTTTTCTCCCTGGGTAATCATCCATATCACGCGATCTTCTCCCTCGGTAATCACTCATATCACGTGATCTTCTTCTTCTCCCTCGGTAATCACCCATATCACGTGATCTTCTCTTCTCCCTCGGTAATCACCTATTAATTGGACTGCGTGCGTTGTGTCGCTAACTTACCTCAAATGGGCGTTATCTACGTCTGACAGCCCATCGCATCCATCTTCGGCATGGGTAGATTTGTTCAATAATTTTGCCCTGGGAGCAGCCATTTCGGCCTACCCTTTTCGAATTTTAACTGTGGATGGTTCTTTAAAGTGCTCAAGAACACATGAGATCCGTTTTCCGTGGTTTTTCCAGAGATTCAGATATCGGATCTCACCACACAGAGACAAGGGGAGAGTATGCACACGAGAAAATCACGAATTAAATTAAGAATAATCTCCACCTTCTGTGGCGGGATTTGAAGCTGGAACCTTTCTGTTAAGAGGCCGACTTCTGCTCACTAGAGCACCGAAAACCCCGGAAACCCCCCGCTATTGATTCATTCTAAGTATATAAAAAGTAGAAAGTAAAGAGCCCCGTTACACCAAGTGGTGTTAGCTGAATGGTAGTGTTCCCTAGCGTTTGGATTCTCGTGGCAAGACGGAGTGTCAAGTGTTACGGGTTCGATCCTGCTTAGGACCATATGTTGTTCTTTGTTTTTTTTCTGTTGTTTATTTGTCATCTTTTCTGAGTATGTAAATAAAGTAAAGTGTCCCGCCAAGTGGCATATAGGGAATAGGGTGTTGGTGACCATAAATTTTACAGACCTTCGGCACACAATTTTTGGGATAATGTGGTCGGTATTACGCCCGTGCCGCCTTACTTTCCCAGAAAAAAAAATCCGGTACCGCTTAAAGGCTGGGTGAACCCGTAAGCCGTCGGTTGGGATCGAACCCTACCTCTTGTCCTTTGTAGTCCAGTTCACTATCCACTGAGCTATCGCGGCTCCCATTTTTTTTTCTGAGTGCTGTAAAACATACCTCTTCCTCCTATTATTCGCTGAATTATCGCCTCGGAAGTTTCCCTCCATAATAATATTCATTTATTATTATTTGTCTCCGGTGTATAAAGAATATGATGTTAGTGACCATACATTTTTACAGACCTTCGCATACTGATTATTGGAGTAACGTGGTCGGTATTACGCCCGTGCCGCTTTACTTTCCCAGAAAAAGAACTTTAACCCATTTAAGGCTTGGTGAACCCGGAAGCCGTCCATTAGGATCGAACTCCATCTTTTGTCTTTTGTAGTCCAGTTCACTAACCACTGAGCTATCGAGGCACATTAAGCATATCATACAAAGACTTTAATGAAAGTGTTCGTAAAATGATTTCTCATTAAAATGGTCAGCGTATAATAATTATTGTCCAAATACACAAAACTAGACGATTCGACGGCATATCAAAATATCTAATTAAAACAATACTCCAAGACAAAGTCAAACGTTATAGAGCTAGAGACAGATCAAAACGACAGATAGAATGACAGAATAGAAAAGTCGACAGGCATTGACTTTGTAAGTGCACACAGGTTTACATTAAAAAGAGCAAGAGAGAACCTGAAGAGAGATAGAAGAAGATAACAAGAAGAACAAGTGATTAAAGGACCCACAAGGTAAAGGAAATAGTAGCCAGATAGAAAATGCATTTAACTGCAAGGGAGTCTATAGATTGTGTGTCTACTCAGGATCCTTTTCAAATCACAGAAGACACATATGGTGAACGGTTGATTTTATTTACTTCAGAATGTGAAATCACTGATGGAAAAAGGGCATATCTCTCCATACATGACTTGAAAGTGGTCTGCTTAAAGCGAAATATTTATCATCATCAGGTCGCATGTTCTTTACAAAACGTTGCATTCACCACAGCCCGTCTGAAATAATCTCTGTCTCTAGCCAGATCTTCCGCTACCTCTGTTGCCATGTTCATGCTCTTTTTGATGTCCTGAAACCACTTTCTTCTTGGTCTGTCTATGATGAGTCGTCCAGGAACCATGTCTTCATTTATTGTTCTTTCCAGCCCGTTTTTGTTTTTTTTTCCTCGTGGTAATATTATTTTAATTTACTTTGTAGAATAATGTTTATAAGCCAGTTCTTTTTAATGTTTAAATCTGTTAATATGTCTTCATTGCTCATTTTCATTATCTAAAGTATCTTTAGATTTTTCTGTAGCGTTTTGTTCCGAGTGAATCGATTTTCCTCCTTGCTGTTTGCGAGAGTGTTAAAGCGAAACGCTGGACTTACAAAAATAATCTGGGTCATGTGCACTCTTATGTTGGACCCGGCTTTAGTTGTAACTGTAATGGCAAAGTGGGGAGAATCTTGTGGATGAGACACGAAATTGAGGCTGAAGGTAATTTGACCGTCAATAATAATATTCATGAGGTTTGAGGCTCCATTATGGAAATCAGCGGCTGGGTAAATACGATATTTTTTTTTATATTCTGCTGAGATTGGGGGAAGGTGGTAAAAGTGTTAGACGAAATGTTGGACAAAGGGTAGTGGTAGAGAAATGTACAAACACAGCTACCAATCTGTTTGAGAACTAGTGTGTACTTGATAGTAGGTTAGACAGACACCGAGACATATGAAGAGGTAGAAATGTGAATTCTTAGATATGTAGACACACAGACAGATGACACAGAAAATATGGAGATACGCACAACAATCAAATATACCATTTTTTTAAAATATGTGTTGTGTTTTCTGGCTTGGATTTATGTGTTTAATTTGTATAGGTTGTTTGTTATACCTGATGAAGGCTTTGCCGAAACGTTGTAGTTTGTCTTGTCTTTCTGTTAGTTTAGCTGCTCCACACCATAAGAAGTTTATTTTATACAGAAAATGTGGATGTACACAGACATTTTGTGGCATAATTGGAGAATGTGACCTATGGGTCAATGGGTAAGAGAATGCGAGAGAGATGAACAAAATGTGACAGGTATGTGACACTGAGACAATGTTAGAGGTAGGAATGTGACTTTGAGAAGGAACTTAAAAGAGGATATCATTGAAATGTAATACATAAAGGAGAGATAGAGAATGTTACTAACGAAGAAATGATAATATAAAGTATGAAGAAAGTTAAAAAAAAAAAAGGTATAGAATGAAAGAAGACTAACACCATATATAAGGTAACAGAAACAAATAATATTCAATTGCGGATAAAAATACAATTTAAATTTTACAAAAATTAAATTTATCATTTCGTTAAAAAAAATGCAAAAACTGACGAAAACAATACCTCATGGTATATTAACTACCACGTATCATCATCATCATCTAGTACCGGGCCTGCCGGCGTAGGTGATCATGTCTCTCCACAACTTTCGATCTCGGCAGTTATTTATAATGTCTGTTGTTGACTTACTGCCAAGCCATTCTCTTAAACTGTCTTGTATTTTTTTTATCTTTGCGTCCCTCTATCTCTTCGTCCCTCAATGCTTTCAGTTGTTACAATATATTCCAGTTATTCTCTTCTCATGGCCAAAAATTATGATTACCGCGTATGGTAGCACGTTTCATACAAAAAGTATTTTGTGGTTTTACTAGAATTCTTGTAATCCATGTACAAAGCATCAAACTTTCCTCTTCTCATGATGTGCCTGAAATGGTCGATTTATTTTTTTCTATTGTTTTTTTTTTTGTTTTTAAGTAACTGTCTTTTTGTGTTGGCTTGGTCGAGTGTTTCCTCGTTCGTCTTTTTACCTCTTCAGGGAATTCTCAACATGCTTCAAGAAATCCCATCGCATTGGCCTCTAATCACCTTTTAATTTGTTTATCTACTGTCCATGATTCATTTCCATAGGTCAGACTTGGCTCTATATTGCACAGATGAACATTCTTTCTCACTTCTATTGTCACAGACTTGTTGCACGGTATGTTTTTCATTTTCTGAAATGCTTCTCATAACATAACCAACAGCAAAAAATTAAGACTGCTTCCTCCTGATATTGAACCGCGATAGCTCAGTGGCTAGTGAAATGGACTACATAGGACAAGAGGTAGGGTTCGATCCCAACCGACGGCTTCCAGATTCACCCAGCCTTAAATGGGTACCGGATTTTTTTTCTGGGAAAGTAAAGCGGCATGGGCGTAATACCGACCACATTACCCCAAAAATCAAGTACCAAATGTCTGTAAAATGTATGGTCACTAACACCATATTCCCTATACGCCACCTGGCGTGACGGGGGCACTTTACTTTTACTCTTGATATTGGAGATTAGTATTCCATTAGTTTTGACCTCATTTATACCTTCTTCATTACTTTTTTTACCCTCTTATGATATTCTTAACATTCTTCTGTAAAATTGCATTAATGTGGCCTCCAAAAATGTTATCGCAAGTTGTTCGAATGTCCGTGATTCACTTTCATATGTCAAGATTGGCAAAACAATAAAGAGAATATCGGCAACAACCTATCCACACGGTGGGTTCACTGCCATTTCTAGTAACAATAAGGTCAGCGGGCTTAAAGCAATCACCCAAAGTCTGTGTCGTTGTTAGCGTTGCGAGCAGGGACAGTTGCGTGTAAAATAACGTCAGCCGTGTAGAGCTTGCGCAGCTGAAGACGTCATAGGCTTTGGGTTATTTCGGGATTTCCCACTCGTCCCCAGGCTGTAGTACAACTAAAGATGGCTGTGGGTTATTTCCAGGCTGGGCTATCGAGTGTGTCCTTGTCGACATGGATTCTCCTTGTATCTTCATGTGGTTTCCACCCATGGATTCTCCTTGCATCTTCATGTGGTTTCCACCCATGGATTCTCCTTGCATCTTCATGTGGTTTCCACCCATGGATTCTCCTTGCATCTTCATGTGGTTTCCACCCCTGGATTCTCCTTGCATCTTCATGTGGTTTCCACCCATGGATTCTCCTTGCATCCTCATGTGGTTTCCACCCATGGATTCTCCTTGCATCTTCATGTGGGTTCCACCCATGGATTCTCCTTGCATCCTCATGTGGTTTCCACCCATGGATTCTCCTTGCATCCTCATGTGGTTTCCACCCATGGATTCGTCCAGTGTGTAGTGTTGATGATCCTAACAGCAACAACAACGTTGAAGAACTCTCTTGCTTATTTCCATTATTCTAAAAAAAACATGATGCATACAATCTTTATCATTCTTTGTAATGTTGTCATTGTCTGAGCTGTTTGAAATAAAATAAAGAAAAATAGAAACAGTGTCATCATCGAGTGCCATCTCCGCAACGAAGGTTGGCTACCATGGAGCACCATTCTGCTCTATCTTTTTCTTTGATGATGCAGGATGTCATAGGCTGGTTTGTCCATCATTTGATGTTACTCTTCCATGTTAGTCTTGGTCTGCCTCTGCCTCTTTTACCTTGTATTTTCCTCTCCAGGATTACTTTTAGTAAGCTGTTGTGTCTTTTAACATGGCCTAAAAGTCACATTAGTCTTGTTCTAACTGTGTTTAGTAGTTCTCTTTTCATTTTTAGTTATTTTAAGACTTCATCGTTTGTTTTATTTTCCTCCCGGTCAAATTCTACCTATTCTTCTATAAATCCACATTTCAAAGGCTTCAATTCTCTGTTCTGTTTTCTTGTCTAATGTCCATGTTTCTGCACCATATAGGAACGTTGAGAAGACATAACATTTTTCTATTTTTAGTTTTAGCCCCGGTGTTATTTGTTTTGATGTTAGTAAAAACAGTGCAATTTTGTGAAAAGTAAAACCGCGACACGAACACTGTCGTTCAGGGATTGTGCCTTCATCATGAAATGTATGGAAGTGAAGAAACATTTCACATCACACAATGGGCGTAATGGAAGGTTGGGCAATTGGGACTTTGGGACATTGAGACTGGTAGTCTAAACTTGAGGTTGTTGATCAGTCACGAGGACATCATTGGCTGGTCATGATCGAACACTACTTGGAATGTTCATTCTCAGCGTCGCGTGAACGGCAGTATGTCTCTTCCAGCAGACAATGAAGCGGGTCAAATCTGTCATTTAACCGTGTTAGGATTCTCTCTCTCTCTCTCGTTCTCTCTCTCTCTCTCTCTGTCTGTCCATCATTCAGCTATCACATTCTCTTTTTAATTCTTTGGTTTTCTTACTTTTTACTCTCCTTCACTCTATCTCTTTCTTTCAATATTTCACTTTGTCCTTCTCTCAATCACTCTTTTGTTTATCTTTATCACTTTGTTCTATCTATCTCTGTTATATCTCTCTTTATTGAAACAATTCCCCAGTCTATATTTCTAACTTCTCTTCTCCTTTTTACTATCACATTTTCTATACCGTACCGCCTTTATATGATCTCTCCTCTCCACTCTTTTTTTCACATTCCTTCTTTTGGTTTCTTTTCTCTCTTCCTCCATTATATTATCTACAGTTTCATCCCAGACCTGCCTCATTCTTCAATGTATCTTTATTCCTTCTATTTTTTCTCTCTCTCTCTATCTATCTATCTATCTATCTATCTATCTATCTATCTATCTATCTATCTATCTATCTATCTATCTATCTATCTATCTATCTATCTATCTATCTATCTATCTATCTATCTATCTATCTATCTATCTATCTATCTATCTATCTATCTATCTATCTATCTATCTATCTGTCTGTCTGTCTGTCTGTCTGTCTGTCTGTCTGTCTGTCTGTCTGTCTGTCTGTCTGTCTGTCTGTCTGTCTGTCTGTCTGTCTGTCTATCTGTCTGTCCGTCCGTCCGTCCGTCTATCTATCTATCTATCTATCTATCTATCTATCTATCTATCTATCTATCTATCTATCTATCTATTATCTATTTCGCTATTCTCTATCTATCTCTATCCTATCTATCTATCTCTATCTATCTATCTATCTCTATCTGTGTGTGGTGTCTGTCTGTGTGTGTGTGTGTGTGTACATCGCCTTTCCTATATCTGTTCTTATATCATCCCGGCTCCTTCAACTTGATCTATCCGTTCTATATATACATGTGTATGAGTGTGTGTTCGCGATATTTTATCAAAAGTATATTCACATGTACCATACCGGTTGGCGTAGGAGATCACGTCATTCAACAATCTCCTATCCACAGTGTATCATATCAGTTCTGTTGTTGACCGTTTTCCATGCCATAACAGTAAGCTATCTTCACTCTTTGTCGTCCGCGATCTCTATTTCCCTATATTTTGCCAGTTGTAAAGAAGTATTTCAATTTTCCTCTTCTCATGATGTGCCCAAAAAATGTTCATTGTTTCTTTCTGCGTTTTTTTTAGGAGCTCCTTTTTTGTGTTGGCCACTTTGAGCATTTCCTCGTTGGTCTATTTAGCTGTCCAGGGTACTTTAAACATTCTTCTGTGAAATCCCATCTCTGTGGCCTCTAACTATCTATTCATTTGTCTGTCTACTATTTCAGATTCGCTTCCATAGGTCAGAAGTGGGTCTATATAGCACAGATGAACTCTCTTTCTCACTTCTATTGACATAGATTTGTTGCATAAGGCGTTTTTTTTATTTTCTGAAATGCTATTTTGGCCTGAGCTCTTCTGCTTTTTATTTCTGTGGCGTATCTGCTGCCTAATGCTATTATTGTGCCCAAGTATTAGACGCTCGTTCCATTTGTTTCAGATTTGTCCTGTTTACTAGTATACTACTATATGTATATAACAGTTTTAACAAAATAGTGCAACGCGGACATAAAGAACCACCAAGTTTGACACATAGTACCATAAACAAAGAAGCTAAACACATTAATTAAAGGTAATTATATAAATGTTTGACGACAACGAACAAATTAAAAATACCCCAAATAATCAAATGAAAACTTGAATTGACAAATCACAACCCAGAGTCATCAATTACCACCGACCGTATTGTTGAAATATAATAATAAACGTATGGGAATGGCAGGACAAAATCACTAACTTAAAACTATGGGAAAGTTACAGTTAAATACCAGTAGAAAAAGCGATACAACGAAACGAAGATCTTGGTGGTGGATAGAACGCACAATACGGCAGCCAGCTGAGAGTATTTTATCGACAGGCCCTTAATTGAAATTCACAAGGAAAAAGACAAAGTTGAAGACCAACATATTTTGGAGATGACAGATGGGAGCAGAGATGAAGTTGATGGGGAAGACATGGACTGATCCTAAAAGAATGCCAAAACACAGAACGGATTGGAAATTGTTTGTTGAAGACCTATACTCCACAGGAAGCTGAATGGAAGAAATAGGTATATTGTAAACAACAACTTCATCCGTACAAAATCATAATAGGATATTATCATAAAATAAAACGGAATATAAAGTGTTTGTTGAAGACCTGTACTACACAGGGAACTGAAAGGAAGAAGAAGAAGGTAAAAAGTAAATAATAACTTCAGCTGTGCAAAATCATTATAGGATATTAGCATAAAATAAAACGGATTGAATGTGTTTGTTGAAGACCTATACTCCACAGGGAACTGAAAGGAAGAAGAAGGTATATAGTAAATAACAAATTCAACTGTGCAAGAATCAAAATAGGATATTAACAAAATAAAACGAAAGGACATCAGAAAATGGACACCAAAATAGTACTGTCCTGGTTCAAAACTATACGTATAGTCAGCCTATATAAAGTATACGTTTTGAGCATGAGCCTCTCATAACAAAACCATACAATTTGGAGGTGAACTGTTCTTTATCGATGTTGTTCCCATATCTAACTTTCCTAACCAGAAACACAATAAACAAAGGGGTAGATCGATAAGTGCGTGATCTTCCTTAAGTCAACACGTGACAGCAAACCCACTCGCCCTCACGAACAACAAACATACAGAGATAAACAACGCGTGGAGTGTTTTCTCTTTAACGAGCACAGAAAACAGGAAAAACAAACTTTTCACATGTCCCTGGATCAGCAAATATGTTGGGTTGTTATTTATTGTTATGTTATGCTATCTATTGTTATGTTATGTTATTTATTATGTTATTGTATCTATTGTTACCGGCTTGTTGAGGGAGCTACTGAGTTAAGTGCTCTGTGCACACCGTGAGCTGGTGTGTTTCATCCTTTTGGATCATGTTTCAATGTTCCTGTTCTTTACGATGAGTGATGATATCGTATGACAAGGAACAGTTGGCTGTGTTCACTTTCTGTTCGGTTTCACCTTATGTCTTTTGGCGTGTGCTGAGGCTGCAATGATTGGGACTGCAGCTACCTTTCTTAATTTGGGAGATAAGTTAGTAATTCGAATTATTCCACTGGCACGGGCGGTTGAGCAATTATGGATTTTAATTCGTTTCCAGTGATACCATAACCATAATTATTGTTATGTTATGTTATGTTATGTTATGTTATGTTAGGATCATCATCACTACACTACAAACCCATTCATTTGTGCTCCGATCTTCTACTCCAAATACAGAGAGCTTCCGAGGAATAAGCTGACTCCCCACCCCCGTTTTCCCCCACTCTTCACGAACTCCGTAACACAATGTGGGTTCCATAAATTGTATGGCCGCGTTACTGCTCAGGCTGCAATGCATGAAATCTTACTTCAGAGTAAAAAGAATCATATAATGAATTATTAGTAGTAGGAAACTCTTTGTACAAAGCTTCGCAGCAGGAGATAATCTGATCATCAGAAGAATACCCCTCCCCCTCCCCCTCTAGCAAGTGTTTCGACCCTTTATCTTCTTGACACTCTAGGGTAGGTGGGACCGCTTGGGTCATGACTGCCAGGCGTCGACCTCCTGCTGCATTGCCTCTAAGTCTTACACAGTATGTTCCAAATAATGACTTATTATCATATAATGAGGGAGCCGCGATAGCTCAGTGGTTAGTGAACTGGACTACAATGGACAAGAAGTAGGGTTCGATCCCAACCAACGGTTTTCCGGGTTCACCCAGCCTTAAATGGGTACCGGATTTTTTCTGAGAAAGTAAAGCGGCACGGGTGTAATACCGACCACATTACCCAAAAAATCATGTGCTGAAGGTCTGTAAAGTGTATTGTCACTAACACCATGTTCCCTATACGCCACTTGGCGTGACGGGGGCTCTTTACTTTTACTGAGTTGTGGACATGTTCGGGTTGAAATGATGATGTAAAAAAGTAAAAGTAAAGGATCCCTTCACGCCTTGCTAGGCGTATGAGGAATATGGTGTTAGTGACCATATTTTTCTATGACCACACCACATTATTGGATGATGTGGTCAATATCACGCCAGGCCGCCTTTGTAAAGTAATTAAGGACCCCCCCCCCCACGTCACGCCAAGTGGCGTATAGGGAATATGGTGTTAGTAACCATAAATTGTACAGACCAGCATATGATTTTTTTTGGGGGGTAATGTGGTCGGTATTACGCCAGTGCCGCTTTACTTTCCTAGAACAAAAAATCCGGTACCCATTTATGCTGGGTGAACCCGGAAGCCGTCGATTGGGATCGAACCCTACCTCTTGTCCTTTGTAGTCCAGTAAGCTATCCCGGCTCCCCCAGGCAGCCTTTACTTCACATAAAAATCTCTATTTTTGGCAATGATGATGACTCGCAAATAACTCAGTAACAACTATAAGCTATTTTGCTGTATGGAGTTGACTCATACCAGTCACCACATACACACTCCCTATTCCCAATTTATTTCATTCTAATTTTTCACATTTAGATCCACTCAAGAGAATTGCCATAATTTTGTTGCATCGGGGAATTGACAAATAAATGAAGTGCTGCGGTAAAGCTGGTAGCAAGGAGCCAGTAGTGGGGTGTAACATACACTCCTATAATGTATGGTGACAGCTTTATTTTTTTAAAAAGGAACACAACAAAATACTGACGTTTTGGCCTGCAGTTTCCCGTTCTTCCCATTGCGGCCTATAGGTTTGTCACTCTTTCGTCAAAAGATAAAAGTTTTGATCATGTTTCGATATTCCAATTGTTTACGATGAATGATGATATCGTATGGCAGGGAACAGTTGGCTGTGTTCACTTTCTGTGCGGTTTCGCCTTATGTATTTTGGCGTGTGCTGAGACTGCTATGATGGGGAATACAACTACATTTCTTTGTTTTGGAGATGAGTTAGTAATTCGGATGATTCCGCTGGCACGGGCGGTTGAGCAATTATGGATTTTAATTCGTTTGCAGTGATACCGGGGCTTTCCTTAACCAAAAGAACCGAAGAATCGCCAAAAGCTCATTACAATATATTTTTAAGGGGAAAAGTCCAAGGAAAGACATGCACTTAAAAAACACGTTCACAGATTACTAGACAATTACTAGACAATTACTAGACAATTAAATAGTTCGGCGTTGGAGGAGATCAACAATGGAACTGAAAGTAACATTAGACACAAGGACGAGTGCAGGAATATTATCACACACAACCTTGAGCCTGATACATGACGATGATGCTGGTATTGATGGGGAGACTGTTTATTTTGTGGTCGTGTGGTTTTCCTTTTTTTGCCAGTCACAGACAAACCACAGAAACCAGATGTAGAGTATTCCTCTCGTTATTTAGTGCTTGCTACACAATTTTGTTGTTGTTGTTGCTTGTTATCGTTTTTCCTGGCACTTTCAAAAAAACGCCAATGTTATCACTTGCTCTTTTATTTGATCATCATCATCATCATCAAGTACGTGCCTGCTGGCGTAGGTAATCATGTCTCTCCACAACTTTCAATCTCGACAGTTATTTATCATTTCTGTTGTTGACCTTTTGCCAAGCCATTCTCTTAAACTTTCTGGCATATGTTCTCTTTGCTTCCCTTTATCTCTAAGTCCCTCAAATTTCTCAGTTGTTACAATATATTCCAGCTGTTCCCTTCTTATTACATGACTAAAAAATGATGATTGTTTCTTCCTAATATTGGAAATTAGCTCTCTTTTTGCTTTGGCCTCTTTCAGAGCGTTTCCATCACTCTCTTTAGCTGCCCATGGTGTTCTCAACATTCTTCCGTGAAACCACATTTCTACAGTTTCCAGTCATTTTCTTGTATGTTGTCCTATTGTCCATGATTCACATCCATATGTTAAGACTGGCTCTACATAACATTTAAGAACTCTTTTTCTTGTTTCTATTAGCAAAAATGGATTGCATTGTACCTGCCTCATTTTTTGGAAAGCTGGTTTGCCTGAGCCATTCTGCATCTCACCTCTTTTGTACAACTTCCGTCTGAGGTTAACAAAGTTCCCAAATATTTAAATTCATTTGCCTGTTTTAATATTGTACTACTTGTCTTTATTTCGCACTGAGGTGATGTCTTTTTCTTTGTTGTTACCATTACTTCTGTCTTTTTGTTATTAAGGCTGATTCCTTTATTTTTTCTTTCTTACACTAAAATATCTAACATTTCCCCATGTCCTTACTAGCACAGTTTACAAGCCACTAAACAACTGCAACTCCTTTATGTCGCAAAATAAACTATTAGCAGAGCTGCTTTTTCTATTCCTTTAATCACCATTAAAGTATTAAAAGATGGTGATTGACTTTATAATCCCACAGTCTGCTTTATTGTTGATTGCAGTAGGTTTATGGGTTAATGGTGGGTTCGTTGTGAAGAGAGCTTCAGCGATGCCATTAAAATGTCATTTAATTTGGTTGGTTGTAACCAAATGATAGTAACTCAGTGAGTTACCGCAAATGTGTAGCATTTATGCCGTAAAACGTCAGTTAGTGTAGCAAATGGAGGATGAAACGTTGGTTAGTGTAGTAAATGGAGGGTGAAATGTCGGTTTGTGTGGAAAATTGACAGTGAAACGTCGGTTTGTGTGGAAAATTGACAGTGAAACTCTCCAGGAAGAAGATGTAAGATAAGATAACTTATCATATGATTGTCTCAACTAAGAACTGGTCATATTTTGGTTGAATCAAAACCTGGCATTAAGTTGGACCTTAAAACAATGAAATTTTGGGTTGAATAAGAACGGTACGTCAGGATGAATCTTCTACTTCTTCTTTTTTCTTTCCTTCCTCATTTGCTTTTCAGCATTGAGGAAAGATACCATTTGCGGTCTTTTGCTCTTCTGGCGTTATGTTTCCTAATGTTTTTGATATTCCATCTTTCCATATTTTTCGTGGCCAACCCTTGTGTCTGGTGTTCTTGCAACGTTTTTTAAAGGTTCGTTGTGTTGTTTTGTACCTGTCTGTCTTATCACGTGGTCACCACCATTTACTTTATCTGTTGTTTCTTTATATACTTTATTGCGGGAATTCCTAGTTTTATTCTCAGTTCTTCATTTCTGATCTTATCTCTCACGCTGTTTCAAGCCACTCGTCTAATATACTTAATCTCAGCAAAGGTTATTTTTCTTGTTGCTCTTGCATCTAGGGTCCAGGGCTGGCATTAGTCGCACAACGTTGGGATGAAGATTGTATTGTATAGTGCCCGTTTTACCTCTATAGTTATTTCCTTGTTGGACAATAGTAATTATAGCTGTCCGTTGATTTGACAAGCTTTAATGCATCTTGAGTCTATCTCTGCTGTTTGTGAATTGTCGTTTGTCACTAATCTTCCTAGGTATTTGAATTCCTCTACTTGTTTAGGTTGCCTTTCTTCTATAGTTATGTGGATGTTCTGTTTCTCTTTTGCGATATTCATGACTTCTGTTTTGTTGATATTGATTATCATCTTGTATTTTGTGCCTGTGCTGTTGAGTCTATATAAGTGTTTTTAAGGTCTTCTATTTTTCTATGTATCAGTTCTTGATCGTCTGCAAATAAAAGCTCATTGATCTCCTCTGTCTCTGATTGGTTGATCTATTTAACGAGTAATTAGAGAGTCTATCTATTGACCTTTCGAGCCGTAACCGGCCCATAGGGCGTAGACCAAGATACACCTTCTCCTATATGAATTTTTGTTCTAGCAGTTTTCTTTTAAAGATATTTTATCAAATCTCGCCATCTGTCTCTGTTCTGTGCAAGCAGTTCTATCTCATTGAGGGAGCCGATTCCTGCTGCTCTTGCCTCTCTCATCAATGTTCTTCTCAGTGTCTCCCTGGGTCTTCCTCTTTTTCTTTTACCTGTTGTTTCCCATATGAGGGCTTGCTTTGCTATTCGATTATTATCTCTTCTCATCACATGTCCAACGTATGACCAATTAGAGAGTAACCATCTTTAATCTTATGTATGTTTCATTTGGTGAAATAAAAGCATAAACTTGTGGTTCTGGCCCGGCGATATTTAAGCATCAATTACATCCCTGCTCAAAATGGACAATCACGAAGATACAGACTTTCATTAATAAATGCTTACGCAGAATAAAAGGATGGAAATGGCAGGACAAAATCACTAACATAGAATTATGAAAATGTACCAGTCAAATACCAGTGGATAAAGGGATACAGCTAAGACGATGGCGATGGATATGACACAAACGGTGGAAGCCAGTGAGAGTATTACACAACAGGCCTTTTTTGGAATCCCCAGGGGAAAAGACAAAGGGGAAGACCAAGAAATTCTTGAAGAAGACATACAGAAGCAGAGAGGAAGATGATGGGGAAGACACGGAATGATCTTAAAAGAATGGCAAGAAACAGAACGACTTGGAAAGTGTTTGTTGAAGACCTATGCTCCACATGGAGGTGAAAGTGTTTGTTGAAGACCTATGTTCCACAGGGAGCTGAAAGTGTTTGTTGAAGAACTATGCTCCACAGGGAGCTGAAAGTGTTTGTTGAAGACCTATGTCCCACAGGGAGCTGAAAGTGTTTGTTGAAGACCTATGCTCCACAGTGAGCTGAAAGTGTTTGTTGAAGACCTATGTTCCACAGGGAGCTGAAAGTGTTTGTTGAAGACCTATGTTCCACAGGGAGCTGAAAGTGTTTGTTGAAGACCTATGTTCCACAGGGAGCTGAAAGTGTTTGTTAAAGACCTATTCTCCACAGTGAGCTGAAAGTGTTTTTTGAAGAACTATGCTCCACAGGGAGCTGAAAGTGTTTGTTGAAGATCTATGTTCCACAGGGAACTGAAAGTGTTTGTTGAAGACCTATGTTCCACAGGGGGCTGAAAGTGTTTGTTGAAGACCTATTCTCCACAGGGAGCTGAAAGTGTTTGTTGAAGACCTATGCTCCACAGGGAGCTGAAAGTGTTTGTTGAAGATCTATGTTCCACAGGGAACTGAAAGTGTTTGTTGAAGACCTATGCTCCACAGGGGCTGAAAGTGTTTGTTGAAGACCTATTCTCCACAGGGAGCTGAAAGTGTTTGTTGAAGACCTATGCTCCACAGGGAGCTGAAAGTGTTTGTTGAAGACCTATGTTCCACAGGGAACTGAAAGTGTTTGTTGAAGAACTATGCTCCACAGGGAGCTGAAAGTGTTTGTTGAAGACCTATGTTCCACAGGGAACTGAAAGTGTTTGTTGAAGACCTATGCTCCACGGGGAGCTGAAAGTGTTTGTTGAAGACCTATTCTCCACAGGGAGCTGAAAGTGTTTGTTGAAGACCTATGCTCCACATGGAGGTGAAAGTGTTTGTTGAAGACCTATGTTCCACAGGGAGCTGAAAGTGTTTGTTGAAGAACTATGCTCCACAGGGAGCTGAAAGTGTTTGTTGAAGACCTATGTCCCACAGGGAGCTGAAAGTGTTTGTTGAAGACCTATGCTCCACAGTGAGCTGAAAGTGTTTGTTGAAGACCTATGTTCCACAGGGAGCTGAAAGTGTTTGTTGAAGACCTATGTTCCACAGGGAGCTGAAAGTGTTTGTTGAAGACCTATGTTCCACAGGGAGCTGAAAGTGTTTGTTAAAGACCTATTCTCCACAGTGAGCTGAAAGTGTTTTTTGAAGAACTATGCTCCACAGGGAGCTGAAAGTGTTTGTTGAAGATCTATGTTCACAGGGAACTGAAAGTGTTTGTTGAAGACCTATGTTCCACAGGGGGCTGAAAGTGTTTGTTGAAGACCTATTCTCCACAGGGAGCTGAAAGTGTTTGTTGAAGACCTATGCTCCACAGGGAGCTGAAAGTGTTTGTTGAAGATCTATGTTCCACAGGGAACTGAAAGTGTTTGTTGAAGACCTATGCTCCACAGGGGGCTGAAAGTGTTTGTTGAAGACCTATTCTCCACAGGGAGCTGAAAGTGTTTGTTGAAGACCTATGCTCCACAGGGAGCTGAAAGTGTTTGTTGAAGACCTATGTTCCACAGGGAGCTGAAAGTGTTTGTTGAAGACCTATGCTCCACAGGGAGCTGAAAGTGTTTGTTGAAGACCTATGTTCCACAGGGAACTGAAAGTGTTTGTTGAAGACCTATGCTCCACGGGGAGCTGAAAGTGTTTGTTGAAGACCTATTCTCCACAGGGAGCTGAAAGTGTTTGTTGAAGACCTATTCTCCACAGGGAGCTGAAAGTGTTTGTTGAAGACCTATGCTCCACAGGGAGCTGAAAGTTTTTGTTGAAGACCTATTCTCCACAGGGAGCTGAAAGTGTTTGTTGAAGACCTATGCTCCACAGGGAGCTGAAAGTGTTTGTTGAAGATCTATGTTCCACAGGCAGCTGAAATTGTTTGTTGAAGACCTATTCTCCACAGGGAACTGAAAGTGTTTGTTGAAGACCTATACTCCACAGGGAGCTGAAAGTGTTTGTTGAAGACCTATTCTCCACAGGGAGCTGAAAGGGAGAAGAAGATATCACTGCTCATAGTTGAACAGCGAAAAGGGTAAACAAAGATAGCAACACAGGAAACAAAAATGACTTGTTGCCTTCATAATCATCAATACCTCGGGTTCAAATCGCACCAGGGGCGGTGGGAAATTATTAAAATGGATGAGTTATATTTTTATATAGACATCTATTTTGGGGGACTGGTTGGTCTCGAGGCAAGACGCCGGCCTCGAGACAGAGAGGTTGTGGTTCAAATCCCGGCCTCCCCAGTTGTGGATTTTTATTTATGATTTCTCTCTGCGGCAACGACCCCTGGTCTCAGCAGCGAGGCCTGGCTTGAAACGTCAGTTACTCATCGACGGAAAAAATATGAGTACCTCCACGGAAAAAAATATGAGTACCGAATATGGTGTTATCTGCCTGTGAGGCGGGATCCCTGTGCACACGGCTGCCAGGGAAAAATGGATTAACACGTAAAATTCAGTTCCTAATCTCTAGGGACTTCGTCAGAGGTCAAAGCAGGCGAACGAAAAAAAAATATATATATATATATATATAGCTAGTTGTAGTTGAGTAAAGGGAGTGACAAAAGGGGATTTACAGAAGTTTAGCGAATAAGATTAGCTACAGGTTGAAGGTCAGCTAGAAGGTATACATGTTAAAGAGGCAGGGACTGTGTAAGGACTTCATCATAACTTATATATAATGTTAGCGTTGATTTGTGTACACAATTTGAGTGCACGATTTACCAGAGATAGTTATATTCGATTTACCAGAGATAGTGATATTAATATGGATACATTCGAATACTATATAAAGAGTGAGTTACTTCTATTATTTTATGACGTATTTGACATTAGATAAAAGTAAAATGAGTACCTTTGTGACGGACCTGAGTGCAATAAATAGGATTGTTCTAATTAGTCAACAAATTCTTTTACACTTCTCCTTCCATCTGCATTCATGACAGAATAAAACTCCGTTTTGAGGTTCTTAATTTTTTTTTTTTAAATAGGTGTATATGTGTGGATGTATGTGTATATGAGTTCCCACGTATTATCCAGAGTCATCGCCGCCAGATAACATATTACAGCACACAGTGCGTAAACTACACAATCGTTAGTCTCGTTAGTCACGCTAGCTAAGTCATGCCAGAGGTATTAGTTAGTAGGCTTAACCGGCAAACAGGACAAAATCAATATGGAGAAGCACGCAGAGTTTCTGACACGTCACTGTACTACAGAACATAAAACTAAATGTTAAAAACTCTTGCTCTCACTTTACGTTATTTCCCACGCTCGCTTCTCTCCTCTCCTCCAACGCTTTTCTCTCCTCTAATTTCTCACTTTACTTTCTCCCTGTTCCTTCCTCGTCTTCTCTACCCTCTTTATCTCGCTCTATTAATTTATCCAAACAAATGAAAAGACGGTTAGAGGCCACAGAGATGGGATTTCTCAGAAAAATGTTGAAAGTTCCCTGGACAGCTAAAAAGACCAATGAGGAAATTCTCAAAGAGGCCAACACAAAAAGGGAGCTCCTAAAAAACATCAGAAATAAACAATCAATATTTTTCGGGCACATCATGAGAAGAAAATGGAATACATGGTTACAACTGGCAAAATACAAGGAAAGAGAGATCGCGGACGACAGAGAGAGAAAATATACTAGATAGTTTGGTGTCATGACATGGCAAACAGTCAACAACATAACTGACACGATGCACTGTAGATAGAAGATTGTGGAAGGACATAATCGTCTACACCAATCGGTATGGCACATGATGATGATGATGATGATGATGATGATGATTAGTTTATCAGAGAGATCACCTGAATGAATAGCAATCGAGACAGTTATGAAGATACTCACGTCACTGTTGCCATGACTATTTTTTATAAGATGTGAAGTAGCTCCTTTATATATATATATACGGCTTGAAACGTCAGTTGCTCATCGATGGAAAATACATGAGTACATCCGAAGTCGGAGTTTTCTGCCTGTGCGGCGAGAGACCCCTGTGCACACGGCTGCCAGGGAAGAAAATGGATTAACACGCAAAATTCAGTTCCTAGTCTCTAGGGACTTCGTCAGAGTTTAAAGCTGGCGAACGCAATAACAACAACATATATATATATGGCCTTTGGCGCCTTACCAGACGACTAGTAACAACATGTTAGTCAATAGCCTAGGTAATATTTTAGGATCTTATGCTGGATGTTGTTTTACTGACCAGTTACTCTCTTGATTGAATTTGCCATTATTGGATTGACAGAACCGATCGCAGAATGAACAAGGTGTAGTTGTGGTACCTGGCCTCATTGCCTTTTACCAACGCCTTTTTCTTCTGATTTTGATATAATTACTTCATCGAATGTTGCTGCGCTACTTTTTTAAATTGTTGTTCTCCATGTGCTACGATCTGATGCCAGACTTTCCCAGTTTCTTTCACTGATAGAGAATTCACTCAATGAAGCCCTACAAGCATCCTTATATCTCAACTCTGGTCTGCCCTTTGGTCCCTTTCCGTCGCAGAGACCGCCATACCGATAATTGATTAAGAATACGCTTGGTAACCATTCTTCTCGTGTGGCCCAGCGATCTAAGTCCCCGACTCTAAGAGCTGCTATGATATATAATATATGATATATGTGCAGTACATTTTTTTTCTATGGAGCCGCGATAGCTGAGTGGTTAGTGAACTGGACTACAAAGGACAAGGGGTAGGGTTCGATCCCAACCGACGGCTTCCGGGTTCACCCAGCCTTAAATGGGTACCGGATTTTTTCTGGGAAAGTAAAGCAGGACAGGCGTATTACCGACCACATTACTCTAAAAATCATGTGCTGAAGGTCTGTAAAATGTATGGTCACTAACACCATATTCCCTATACGTCACTTGGCGTGACGGGGGTTCTTTACTTTTTATACATTTTTTTTTGTATGGAGCCGTGATAGCTCCGCGATAGGCGGTCGGGTTCGATCCCGCCGACGGCTTCCGGGCTCACCCAGCCTTAAATTGGTACCAGATTTTTTTCTGGGAAAGTAAAGCAGCACAGGCGTATTACCGACCACATTACTCTAAAAATCATGTGCTGAAGGTCTGTAAAATGTATGGTCACTAACACCATATTCCCTATACGTCACTTGGCGTGACGGGGGTTCTTTACTTTTTATACATTTTTTTTTATACCTGGCCATTTAAAGAATACAAATATATTTTTTTTAAAGTTATATTTCTAAGGTTAAGGAATGTTCAGAGTCAGCTCATTATTTAAGACATTCCCGCTACAATATCTAACGATACTTTAGTTATGAAGTTGGAAAAAGTAGAGTGAGTTATCGAACTTAGATTATCGATTGATTTGTTGAATGTGTAGCACACGCCACGTTGTTTCGACAGTCGAAATCACAACATATTTCCGGCATGCAAATGTTTATGTTTAATCGTGTATATCCCGGAATCTGATATATCCCAGAATCTGATATATCCCGGAATCTGATATATTTCGGAATCTGATATATCCCGGAATCTGATATATTTCGGAATCTGATATATCCCGGAATCTGATATATCCCAGAATCTGATATATCCCGGAATCTGATATATTTCGGAATCTGATATATCCCGGAATCTGATATATTTCGGAATCTGATATATTTCGGAATCTGATATATCCCAGAATCTGATATATCCCGGAATCTGATATATTTCGGAATCTGATATATCCCGGAATCTGATATATTTCGGAATCTGATATATCCCGGAATCTGATATATCCCGGAATCTGATATATTTCGGAATCTAATAAATCCCGGAGTCTGATATATTTCGGAATCTGATATATCCCGGAATCTGATATATCCCAGAATCTGATATATTTCGGAATCTGATAAATCCCGGAATCTGATATATCCCGGAATCTGATATACACCATCATCTATCAACGCTTTCTCAAAGTATATATTGGCCAAAGAAGCCGGCCCTTAGGGGACAGAATCCGTGAACAGCTTGTGTAATATCGAATGTGATTCTGGCACTCCTCCCATTTAAGAACAGTTTTAGCACTCTCCAACCGAGAGATTTAAACTCATTTTACTCTTTTCTTTAATCACTGGCCTCCTCACCTTTACGTCACCATGACCTATGCCTGTTTCTCCCTGCGTTATTTTTATTACGACTTATTTATTACTCTTCTTCTCCCTTGCCACTCCCTAATTTCTCTTTCTTTTCCTTTTTTTTACTCGTTCTCATCGCATACTAAGTGACACCTCCTTTCATTCATTCTCATGAGACCCCTTTTCTAATTCTCCCCAGTTTGGTTCCTTTTGGTCCAATCCTTCCCATCCTATTTTCTATTAATCTTGTAATGAACCTGTACGTAAATCCTGGCCATAGTTTTTTCCGTCATTTCTTTCTGCCTTTTTTTTAGATTAGTGTTGTGTTTTCTAACTTGGATTTATTTGTTTAATTTTATTAGTTTGTGTGTTATACCTTTTGACGACTGTTGTCGAAACTTCGCAGTTTGTCTTCTTGTAGCCGGGAATGTAAGGATGTAGGGAAATAGTGAAGTTAGGGACAGTATGTGGAGAACTGCGAGAACCATCGTATGTATGGAGAAAGTGACATTCACGGAAAAAAGTAGTGAACTGTTGTTTGGGTGAGTAGAGATGGGAAAGTCTCGTGATTATGGGGACTGGTGAGAAGCACGGAGGAGTGAATAGACTTAAGGGAAGCGTTAGTTGAGATAGAGGCTATGACGTAAAGAGAATTAATTGGCTGGGTAATTACTTAGGTAGTTTTGATTGGCAGAGATACGAGATACTTAAGGCCGGGCAGAGGGTATCCAGACAACCTTGTAAACTAAGAAATTAGGAGACTGGCCACGCCACTAGGTGTTGGGCCGTTGTAGCGGTAACGGTGCAAACGCTTTTTGTTAGTTAGGAGTGGGTAGGATGGAGTTTCCAAACAGGAGGAACTTAGATAGAAACGAAGTAAATAGGGGGAAGACAGTGGTATTTAAGTTAGGCTCTTGTAGCAGTACCCGACCAGAAGCTCTTTATTAGTAGGAGTGGGTAGGATGGAGAATCAGTCAGAATAGATACAAGATGGAAACTATAGCTTGTTTCATAACTCGTGCCCAACTTTAAAAATCGATAGCTTTTTAACCGCTTGTTGTAAGATATTCAAAATTTGCATGTAAAGTTATAATGATTAGAACCCAACAGGGAATTAATTTCATTAAAAAAAACATGTGGTTATTATTGTTGCTTATTTGATTTATATAAATTTATAACGACCCATTGATGTAGTCAAAACTTAATGTTTACAGTATTTTAAACTAAAAATAGCGAGTACAAATCCATACACGGTAGAATTGACGTATTTGCACGCTTTCCTCGTGTTTTATTTTACACAATTAGACACTTGATAAATTGTGTGTTCCATTTCCGTTCATTCATAGGTGGAGACGTGGAACAATAACATTTATCATGAGTCTTAAAATGAAATTCTGCAGTTTACAAAACATCGCAATAAAAATTTATGACTATTTTTGCAAAGAGGCTAAACAAGGAAGATTATTTCATTCTTTAGAAAACCCTGAGAATAGGACAAGACACATTTTGGATTTATCTAAACGGTCATTTAATCGCTGGATTCAAGCACGTGACCGTCAATGTTCAAAATATACAAAATCACAAGGAAGAGCAAAAATGTTGGATAATTTCGACAGTGAACTTATTAGAAGTGAAATTCGCAAAATGTTGGGTATGAATGAGACTGTTACAATAAGAAAATTAAAAATTTCGCTGAAAAAGAACAACAGTATTGAAATATCAAAGTCTACATTATGGAGGAATGTGAGAGCTGCAGGCTTTACATTCAGAAAGTATTCCAATGGACGAAACATCATCTGTGAGAAGCCACATATAGTAGTCATGAGAAGCAAGTACTTACGTGAAGTAAAAGAGGTGCGCAAGCAAGGTTATGATATTGTGTACTTGGATGAAACATAGATCAATGATCACCACACTAACCAAAGGGAATGGCAGTCATCAGATGGAAAGATTAAGAGATTAATACCTAGCAGCAAAGGACAGCGCTTGATAATTGCTCATGCAGGTAGTCGACAACATGGACTAATACAGAATGCAGAGCTCATTTTTCTTTCAAAATCCATAGACAATCGGGATTATCACTCTGAGATGAATGGTCACATATTTAGACATTGGATTGAAAATTCTGTTCTCCCATCACTAGATCGACCATCTTGCCTAATAATGGACAATGCAGCGTACCACAACATTGTTGCACTTGAAGATAAAGTCCAGACGTCATCCAGTACAAAAGATGCTATTAAGATATGGCTCACAAAGGAGCACATACAATTTAATAACATGTACTTAAAACCTGAATTACTATCTCTAGTAAAGCAAAAACAAAGGACAAAGATTGTTCAAATAGATAAGATTATCCAAGAGCACGGTCATATAAGTTTGAGGCTGCCACCTTACCATGCTCATTTAAATCCAATAGAACTAATCTGGGCAAAATTAAAAGGAAAAGTGGCAGATGAAAATACAACATTCAAAATATGCGATGTAAAGACCCTTGCTAATCTCGCTTTATTAAATATAGACAAAGATTATTGAGCTAAATGTGAAGACCACGTCTTAAAACAGGAAGAGGAATATTGGAAAAATGATGGTTTGTGGAACATTCAACCCCAAACAGTTATTAATCTTTTAGACTCGTCTGATTCAGAATGAAAGTATATAGCCCCCACAATGTTGGCCCCTATATTACCTTAAATTAGTTCAACAACGGTCCTTTTCAGGACCACACAACTATGAAAATTGGACATACAGGTATACCTTGATATTATCGTCCGTCCTCGAACTGAGAAGACAATAATTCTCCTGGTGTTTTTCCTTAATCAGTTATTTCCCCATTACGGCCACGCCTTTACCTAGTGAAAATTAATCATAGACCAGCAACTACGGTAATTTCTATTATTTAGGGGTTCACAATTTACAATTTTGACAAACATCAAAGAAATTCGCCGCTTTAAGAAAACTGCAGCTGCAAGATATTTGTTAAATATACATTTACAGGGTCTTTTGCATTCTAATAACATTTGGAAAATTTCAACAGTATTTAACAAACGGTTTCTGAGCGATAGCGTTTTGAAGTTGGGCAAGTGATTTGAAACGAGCTATAAGTAACTAGGACGATACAGTTGAGCTAAGTTAGTAGGACCGAGGAAACGCTCTTTTAGTGAGTGATCTAGTGTATTAGGAGAGAGAGCCTTGACAGTGATTACCAGAGTCAGGGGGTAGATGACATTTCCTTACCATGTGCTTTGATACCCGAGAGGCGATGTCAGGCTGCTGGGCTTTGTTCATTGATGCCTTTCTGCTTGTTGGGCTATGCCAATAAAGGCTTACTATTCTTTTATACGAAAGACTTGCGTGTACAAACTGTTTGGTGTGACTGCGTGCTGTATCCATCATGACGAACGAATCTGACACAACGCGAAGTACGTAAATTTGACAGTCTATACACCAACGACTGAGCACTGTCATTGATGAAAGGGAGCGAGCGGACAAGGTGAGATTAAATCACCGAAAACCAAAGAACATCTACGTCTAGAGGACGGGAATAGTGAGCCCTGTACGTATTAGAGGTCTCCTGTACATTTGAAGTCTCATCGACAGTTGGGAGACCTCCTCTCCACGGCATTAAATCTCATTATTACATTGTATTTCCATTCGTTTAGTTACTCCACACCATTTTATGTTTAGTGTTACATGTTTCTGGTTAAGTATATTGTATTCGCGTGACCACTGTATATTTAAACGGTATATAAATACATGGTATACGGCTTCGGATGAAAGAGATGGGAGTTAAGATGGACACAGCCAGAAATGAGAAACTTAGTGGGAGTGTAAGAAGACTTATCAACCAACACAGAACTGGAGTCGTCAGTCGTTGGACACTGAGGAATTTGCTGAGGAGGGGATCTGAGCACCTATGGACATGTTCGGAGTGCAATGATGATGACCCGCAAATAACACAATAACTCAATGGTATACGGCATAACGATATTGTTACAAAACTTTCCGAACGTTTGTCTATTCCCCTCTTGTGAGTTCCAGTACTTATTTCCTTAAGTTTTGTTAAACTCAAGAACGTGTCTGGCATGTGACAAAAGAAGTGCAGCATCGTCAGATAAACACATTTAGGGAGCAAGCAAGAAACGCGGCCACTATCAATATCTATGTGATGATAATATTAACCTATAGTAAGGCTTCTTTTTTTAAAACTGTGGGAGATGTCTGTTGTCACCAATACTTTACAATGCTTATGGTTAGTCAATGGCCCCGGTATTACTGCCATCGTATTAAAATCCTTAATTGCTCAACCGCCCGTGCCAGTGGAATCATCCGAGTTAAAACTCATCTCATTGAAAGATCCAAACAAAGAAAGGCGGCTACAGTCCCCACCATAGCAGCTAGAGCACACGCCAAGAGGACATAAGGCCAAGCGGCACCGAAAGTGAACGAAGCTGAACTCTCCTTCGTCATACGATATCATCATTCATCGTAAGCAATCGGAATATGGAAACACGATCGGGATGAAAAACACAGCTCACGGTGTGCACAGAGCTCTAAATTCAGTATCTCCGGCAGCAAGCCGAACTTGGAATATGAGGAAACTGCAATAAAGAACACTTTTCAGACTGAGCCTCATTGGTTCCTGCCGCCTATCCGCCATATTGACCGGAAGTCAACATCTTACATTGCCTTCCTAGAAAGAAACCTGACACATGTTTAACACGACCACAGTGGCACTGTTAGCGTTCATAATAAAGAAAATATAATAACCAACATACGATTTATCAACTAAATAGATGACAATTGGAGTAATGAAAACGGAATTGCAATCGAGGTAAAGAACATAAGATTGGTAGCTCAATCATTTCTGAGATCAGAATAGCGTATAATTACATTAATAAAAAATAACCACACAAGCATCAACAAGACAGTAACAATGAATAATTATCAGAATAAAATAAACCCATTGTTCAAAATATAAAATGTCCAAGTTGTGACATCCAACAACGAAACCTTGGTTATACCTACAATGACTTTAACAACATTAATTTCAGTCTCGATATAAAATCAGTGTGAATTGTTTAAAGTGATTTAATACTCTCCAACGTGACATCTATATTCTTGTATGCAAGGGAAACATGGATACTTGATTTGGACTTAGCATTCATAAAAAGATTAGCATTCATAGAACACAGATGATATAAATATATCCCAGGCGTCGCATACAAAGATTACTTTAGGCTGTTCGGAAAATAAAATGTGGAGAAATCTATCAATACGGGGACCTACAACAACCGACCGTTCAATCTGAAGAACAAAACTAAAAGGGACCGTCAAGTGACACGACTAACAAACCTCGAAATGAATTCTCTAGGGCACACTGTTGTTTGTTCATGATATTTTAGTAATCTTGGTAAATGTTCTCGTCTCTGAAACATGACGTGAGTATAATTCTACTATAGGACGTTACAAATGATCTTTAAATTGATGCTGTAATATAAATGTTTACAATATTTGGGGTTAAATTATAATTATTTTACGCCAGAGAAGGTCAAATTTGTTCAATCTTAAATATATTCTTCTCATAAACATGGGACTCAAATATCAATAGCACAAAAATTAACTGTTTTAGGATAATCAAATTTTACTTCAGTGCCACAAACTTGAACCACTCCATTATAATATAAAACTACAGAATGAGTAGAATGTAGTTTACTCAGAGCATCTTTCACATACGTAGCAACATTTTTATGGATATAACTAAAAATACCACTTTGAGAGTAAACTAAGGTGCCGTGTAAACGGTTGAAGAACTGAAAAATAACCTAAGAAAATAGACGAGAAATTGGACAAATCTTGTCCTCATAAGTTGGTTGTTTTCAACTCAAAATGACATCAATTAGTTCTAGTCTGAAAATTTGTGTAGCGTTTAAGGGTAATTAGATCCCAATTATAGCACGCTCTACTCAATCTTAAAACTGATATTTCATGGAAGTGGTTTCAATTTCTGACACCAGGCACTAAACGTACAATTTGTATCTAAAGTACATTTTTATGTATGGACAATATTGTAGTAGTTAATACTGGAATTAAAATGATCAAATATTAGTTCATTTGAGAGTTTCGAAGGATGCAATATTTACTTTTTAACTACAAAGTGTTTTATTTTACATTTTAAAATTCGTCTTCTTCTAATGAATTTAAATTGTTAAATAAAAGAAGCAAGGGCAATTTATTTTCATGGAAAGACTTACATGAGTAAATAAACTAAAGTATCAAAAGGCAAATAATTGTAACAGAGATCTCTGCCAGAGAAAGATGAAAGAAACCAGTGACCATCATTAAAGCAGTCAATGAGTAGATAAGACAATTTATTAGAGTGGTCATTATTTTGTTCAGTTTCTTTAACATTTTGGGATGGAGAATACAAAGTAGAGATAGACAAGATTAGAGTGGGCTGACAACATAATGAAGTGGACAGGATAAACTACATCAACGTGTACCGTCACGACAAGAAACCTCTAGTGACTCGGGCAGATGGTGCTCGTAAACCTGGGAGGGCAGACCATCTAAGGGCAGAATCCCCCTACAGAAAAGATAATCTGTTGCCTTGCAGGAAGATTGGGGACAATCAAAGGCTAAGGAAAGTAAACCTGAATAAAATGCTGGCTGAAATCGGATGCACTGGGCCACTGGCGCAGAACACAGTGCAACGTTTTAACGGGTGTTCAATCGGAGTGTATCTGGCAGACTCTAATTGTGATGTTCTGTCTGTGGGGGCGATCAACACACTTAACCTGACAGCTGACTTCATGTGAGAGTCTGGGATCCTGCTCTGAATGAGCCCTGATCGCAGAGAGACGCCAAGAAACAGTGAAATGACAATCTATGACAGCCAATCGTTGATGTCATGACGGTAGAAGATGATATCTGTATTCATATTTATTTTTAAGCGACATTTCTTGCAGAATTACAATAATCATTTGAGTTTTTTTTTTATTATTATTTCTTTCACGTCACGGCGTTATCGCATTTCTGTGATGAAAGGTGTGCGGGATGAAGGGATTGGCAGAGATTAGGCGGCCAAGGTGCTAGGAGTATATTGCCAATTTATTCAGTGTAGGAAAAAAAAATATAATAATCTCCAACTCTATTGATCCGACGAGAACCGGATTCTAAAGCTAATGAACTAATCTTTTCTCAAATCGACTAGCCACGGAATAACAAATGAAATTTTTTTTCGGGGAGGGGGGAGAGTTATTTCTTCAAACACTTAATGTCCAACAACCTATACCCGCACGTTCAACTCACCACTTGTCTCAAATGTGTACGTTCATCTATCTCTATAATCTGCCCATCTATCTATCATCCACATACCAGCCTAATTATATAATAACACGACATCCATCCGAGGGAGCCGCGATAACTCAGTGGTTAGTGAACTGGACTACCACGGACAAGGGGTAGGGTTCGATCCCAACCGACGGCTTCCGGGTTCACCCAGCCTTAAATGGGTACCTGATTTTTTTCTGGGAAAGTAAAGCAGCACGGGCGTAATACTGACAACATTACCCCAAAAATCAAGTGCTGAAGGTCTGTAAAATATAGGGTCACTAACACCATATTTCCCTATATCTATCTATCTATCTATCTATCTATCTATCTATCTATCTATCTATCTATCTATCTATCTATCTATCTATCTATCTATCTATCTATCTATCTATCTATCTATCTATCTATCTATCTATCTATCTATCTATCTATCTATCTATCTATCTATCTATCTATCTATCTATCTATCTATCTATCTGTCTATCTATCTGTCTATCTGTCTGTCTGTCTGTCTGTCTGTTTGTCTCTCTGTCTGTCTCTCTATCTGTTTGTCTACCTGTATGCCTGCGTGCCTGCCAGGTTACCTATCTGTCTGTCTACCTGTCGCTCTGTTTGTCTGTCTATCAGTCCTATCCAGAGAGCTATGAAACGTTACGGGGAGACTGAAATTAAAAGACCGCACAATAGTGCATTCGCTACGTAGAGTACAGTCTAGTGTTCTTTTTATTTAGCCACATTTATTTCTATACTACAATACACTTAACTCTAAACTTTTCAAATTAAATCTTATAATCCTCTCTACCTGCTGAGAGCTAAACCTCCATAAAAAATCTCAGCCATCATCATCATCATTGTGTGCCGTCTCCGCATCGAGGGTTGGCTACCATTGAACGCCATTCCACTCGGTCTCTTGCTTTGATGGTGCAGATTGTCATAGGATGACCTGTCCATCTTTTGATGTTACTCGTCCATGTTAGCCTTGGTCTGCCTCTGCTTCTTTTACTTTGTATTTTCCCTTCCAATATTACTTTTATTAGGCTGTTGTGTCTTTTAACATGCCACAAAAATGTCATTTATCTTGTTCTAATTGTGTTTAGTAGTTCTCTTTTCATTTTTAGATGTTTTAAAACTTCAGCGTTTGTTTTCTTTTCTTTCCATCCAATTCTACCTATTCTTCTATAGATCCACATTTCAAAGGCTTCAATTTTTTGTTCTGTTTTCTTGTCTAATGTCCATGTTTCTGCACCATACAGGAATATTTAAAAGATGTAACATTTTACTATTCTCAGTTTTAGCCCTGGTGTTATTTGTTTTGATGTTAGTATATTTTTCATGGCATTAAAATTACTTTTTGCTATAACTATTCTTTACTTAACTCTAAACTTCTCAAATTAAATCTTATAATCATCTCTACCTGCTGAGAGCTAGATCTCCATAAGAAATCTCAGGCATCACGATGCTAAATTAGGTTTTCATATCTAAAAAAAAAATCTTGTGGAATTAACAAGGAATTTATTTCCTGCAAAATCGGTTTAGAGAGATAAATGTGATAAAGATAATTAGACTGACTTGTAAATGCGATGTATAAAAAAAGTTATAGTGGGTTGGAATTCAGAAAATCTACCAAATTATTCTGGTTTATTATTAATTACAGGGAGCCGCGATAGCTCAGTAGTTAGTGAACTGGACTACAAAGGACAAGAGGTAGGGTTCGATCCCAACCGACGGCTTCCGATTCACCCAGCCTTTAATGGGTATCGGATTTTTTTCTGGGAAATTAAAGCGGTACGGGCGTAATACCGACCACATTACCCCAAAAATCATGTGTCGAAGGTCTGTAAAATGTATGTCACTAACACCATATACGCCACTTGGCGTGACGAGGGTACTTTACTTTTACTTTGTCGTGTTTCTGTCTCAATGAAACATCGACAGCCTAGACTTTGATGTTACTAATGAGTGACAGGAGAGAAAGTGTGCGAATGGGAGGGAATGAGTAGATAGGAGTGAGATGAAAGAATGGGTACTAGTGTGATGGAACTAATGGTATTGAGTGAGATGGAAAGAGAGAATATAGTGAAGGTGGAGGAGTTATTGAGTTATTTGCGGGTCATCAATATTGCACTCCGAACATGTCCATGGGTACTCAGATTCACTCCTCGGCACGTCCGCAGTGTCCAGCGACCGTCGACTCCAGTTCTGTTATGGTTATTCAAAGGCCTCGGTAGCACTGCAATCGAATTATAATGCATAATTGCTCAACCGCTCGTGCCAGTGGAATCATCCGAATTAAAACTCATCTCATTGAATGATCCAAACAATGAAAGGCTGCTATAGTTCCCATCATAACAGCTATAGTACACGCCAAGAGACATAAGGCCAAACGGCACCGATAGTGAACTCAGCTGAACTCTCATTCGTCATACGATATCATCATTCATCGTAAACAATCGGAAACACGATCCGGGTGAAAATCACAGCTCACGGTGTGCACTGAGCACTAAACTCGCTAGCTGCCGCATCAAACCGAACTTGGAATATGAGGAAACTGCAACAAGGAACATTTTTCATACTGAGCCTCAACGGTTCCTGCTGCCTATCCGCCATATTAACCAGTTCTGTGTTGGTTGATAAGTCTTGATATACGCCCGCTAAGTTTCTCGTTTCTGGCTGTGCCCATCTTAACTCCAATCTCTTTCATCCGAAGGAGTGACGTGGACTATTAGTTATCGATGTCCTGTGCCTTTCCCACATCTCGGATGGCATTGATGATGTCAACGGGAGGAGTACGTACAATGAAGAAAAAAATATGTGGAAATCATTGAGAGCGGATTGTCCATCTTTTGATGTTACTCGCCCATGTTAGTCTTGTTTTGCCTCAGCCTCTTTTACCTTGTATTTTCCCCTCCAAGATTACTTTTAGTAGGCTGTTGTGTCTTTTAACATGGCCCAAAAATCGCATTTTTCTTGTTTGAATTGTGGTTTGTAGTTCTCTTTTCATTGTAGCTGTTTTAAGACTTGTCTCTTCATATGACCCAAAAGTTTCGCTTGTCTTCTTCGAATTGAGAAAGAGAATTACAGAATAAACCAAAACCTGCATTTCTAAATAACTGTTGTGACAGAAGGTTGTGAAAGGGCATTATCGTCTCTGCTAGCAGACATACCACTTTATGATAATGATGATGACGATGGAGATGAGTGAAATTGCGAGATGCTGGTGTGTTTTGACGTAAACAGGAGTACAAAATAAACACATAAATGGAACAAGGACTAATGAATGCTAAATAGGAAATCCACTGCTACGAAAATAGAAGGAAATTATTGATTCATTGATTGCTAATGTGAACCGCAAACCACCCACGGCCGGACCACATTCGTTCTCAACTCCCTGTCATCTATTTGACGTTCTCTACATACGGCCAGAGTGTACACACAGACACCTTCCCACGCATTGGATGCGAACGTTTATAGGACATTTGTAGGGGGCGGTTGGAATGTGGAGAGGGCACACGGTTCATGGGAGTGGAGGGATACGTTGAAGTGACATGACGTATGGGGTGCTATTTCGTTCGTCATTATCGATTAAGAAAGAGCACGTTGTTATTAATCTTTACTAATTAGAGCGTGATTTGGGTTGATTTATTAGATAAATCTGAGGTGCCAACACTTTAATCATTTACGTATCAAACTAATAGCAAGTTGTACAAATGAAGAAAGAATAGGTAGAATTTGATGGAAAGAAAAGAGAAAAAATGATGAAGTTTTAAAACATCTATAAATTAAAAGATAGCTACTAGATACAATTAGAACAAGACAAATGACATTTTTGGGGCATGTTAAAAGACACAACAGCCTACTAAAAGTAATATTGGAAGGGAAAATACTGGATAACAGAAGCAGAGGCAGACCAAGACTAACATGAACTAGTAACATCAAAAGATGGACAAGACAGCCTATGACAACCTCCACCATCAAAGCAAGAGACAGAGCTGAGTGGTGCTCCATGGTGGCTAACCATCGATGCGGAGATGGCACTCGATGATGATGAGATCAAACGAAGATGATCAAACTAAATTGGAGTGTTGATACAACTGATTGATACATTCAGTTGCATTGTTGGAAGAAAAGCCTAGTTTATCAGATCACTCATATTTCTATCTTGGCAACAAAGAGTGATTTACTAGGCTATCTGAAGTATTGACTGCAGTGATATCCTGTATGTACTGATGTTGTGAGGACATATGTTTATTGTTGTTGTGAGTACAGCTGTATTGATGTTGTGAAAACATAAATCTAGTGATGTAATGAGGAAATATATTGATTGAAGATGCACTGATTTAATTAGGGTCTTGATGTCGTGATGATAATGATGTAGCAAGAACATTGATCTAGTGAGATCAACTAGGTGTAGAGAGTAATTAACGCAATGATGTATTGATGTGTTATATCAGTAACCACACTCTCAGCCAACACAGCTATTAGTATAAATATTTTTATTATGCTTCTTCTGGCAGTTCAAGAGTGCATTTGGGGTTGCTCCGAATACAATGGAGATAACTTTATTGGTAACTGCAATAGGGGTAAGAGATAGCTAAGAGACAGTTGTGTGACAGCTTAGCGACAGCTAGGAGACACCTGCGAGAAAGCTAGGAGACACCCGCGAGAAGGCTAGGAGACACCTGCGAGAAGGCTAGGAGACACCTGCTAGAAGGCTAGGAGACACCTGCGAGAAGGCTAGAAGACACCTGCGAGAAGCTAAGGAGACAGTTGCGTGAGGGCTAGGAGACATCTGCGAGAAGGATAGGAGACAGTTGCGTGAGGGCTAGGAGACATCTGCGAGAAGGCTAGGAGACAGTTACGTGAGGGCTAGGGCACTGCTTGAAAATAGCAAGACAGCTATGCGATTGCTAGGAGATAGCTACGGAATCATTATGAGACTGCTAGAGAAAAGATGGCAGCCAGGAAGGAAACAGCTGCATGACAGCTAGCAGACAGCTAAAAGACAGCTAAGTGACAGCTATGAGACAGTTAAGTTACAAATAAGAGACAGTTAAGAGACAGCTAAGTGACAACAAAGTGACAGCTAAATAACAGCTAAGAGACAGGTAAGTAACAGCTTAGAGACAGCTAAGAGACAACTGAGTGAGAAGCAAGGAGACAGCTAAGCGACAAATAAGTGACAGCTAGCATACAACTAAGAGATAGTTAGGAGACAACTAAGTGACAGCTAGCAGACAACTTAGTGAAGCTACGTGACAGCTAAATGGCAGGTAGCAGACAACTAAATGACAGCTAGGAGACACTCTAAGAGACAGCTAGGAGACAGCTAAGACACAGCTAAGAGACAGCTAAGAGACAGTAAGAGACAGCTAGGAGACAGCTAAGAGACAGCTAAGTGACAGCTAGGACACTTCTAGAAGACAGCTTCGGGAGCTAAGATAATTACAAAGAGACCCAGAAACACGGCATGAGCTATAAATCTTACCACGGGTGATTGCGATCAACAGGAGCAGTGAACCATAGATGAGCAAGTCGACATGAACAGGCATCACGCTGCTGCGAGGTTCGTCCTCAAGCTCTTAACACTCGATTAAAAACAATAGCCGTCTCGGTGTGTACACTGATTTGTGTGAGATGTCTAACGACGTCGAAACGTTCGTCTCTAGCATCGTCACAGACGATGAAATTGGGCTCACAAGTACTAGCTGAAGTCAAAACAACATTTGTCACACGTAGAAGAATTCCCAATCAATTCCACATTTTCTGGCGTTTTTGACCAACTGTCAAAAGCCTGGAGACAAACTTCGCGTGAACTTATTTAGTATTATTGTTAGGATCTCTTTATAGACTCCATAACAGGTTTCAACCGTCTGAGAGAACTGATGGCTTGTCCCTAGATGTTCCTCACTGATAATTTCATGAATTATTTTTTTCATTTTCTAGCGTTTTTCAGGAGACAGGACACTCAGAGTGCTCACCGTTTTGAATGGACACTCAACTAGCTTTGAAACGCGCGTGCTAGTCAAAGACCTGTGTGCGGCCTAACGAATGTTCGCCAAAGGATCTTTTGAAACAGGAGATTCGGTCACAGATTTTCCAAACTTCATGCAAAATATTATATTGAGCCACGATAGCTCAGTTGTTTGTGAACTGGACTACAAAGGATAAGAGTTCGATTCTCATCGACGGCTTCTGGGTTCACCCAGCCTTAAATGGGTTGGTCTCGGAGTTATCTGCCTGTGCGGCGAGGGACTCCTGTGCACACGACTGCCATGGAAAAATGGATTTACACGCAAACTTCATCCGTGGATGGTTCCGGATACTTTTCTGGGAAAGTAAAGCGGAACGGGCGTAATACCGACCACATTACACTAAAAATCATGTGCCGAAGATCTATAAAAATTATCGTCACTATCACCATATTCCCTATACGCTGATTGGCTTGACGGGGCTCTTTCCCATTTTATAAAACGCAAAATAAGGTGGGCACACGTTGCTCGAATTTCTCTAATTTGTCAACTTTTATACAGATCACAGAAAGGCTTATACACCAGATCGAGAAATTGCGTGTAGAAGCTAACCACGTGATGTGCGTGTAGAAGCTAACCACGTGATGTGCGTGTAGAAGCTAACCACGTGTACACAGCATGATATCAAATGACACGCAGGCCCAGCACATTTTGAAGTATTGACCCTTTAATATGTCAAGTATACAATCCAAAGAGTTAGATACAATAGAGAACTAGAGAGAGAGAGAGAGAGAGAACTAGAGGGAGAGAGAGAATTGGAGGGAGAAAGAGTGAGAGAGAACTAGAGGGAGAGAGAGGGAACTAGAGGGATAGAGAGAACTAGAGGGAGAGAGAGAGAACTAGAGGGAGAGAGAGAGAGAACTAGAGGGTGAGAGATAGAATTCGATTGATCTGAGCATGTGCTGACGCACTCATTTAACTATTTAAAATCCGAACTGTTAATACAAAAAAAAAAAAAAACATTTTAGCTGTTCATATTTTTGTTGTAACTGAAACATACTTTGCACATATGCTTGCTGCTTCTTTGCGTTCGCCCGACGATTAAAAGAGTACACTTCTTCATCATCCGCCCTTAAAAGGACGTTAAGTAGGCGTGTCTGCGCTGTGTTGTGGTTTGCAGTATAACTGTGATATTTGCGCCATTCGGTCCAACACATCCGACTTCAGCACGACATTTTTTTAGTACCGGGTTGTCTTTCCTCTTCGATCCCTACTCGCTTGGCCAAACTAGGACAGGTTAGACTGTTAGTAGAGGCACTGCGGAGAGGTGGATTAGGGTCTGGATGGTTCTGGTTCGCCGATCCTGGTTTCAAGCCATCAGCTGTGGGTCGCTGACAACTTCCAGTTCCGCTGCTGGGAGGCGCACCTTCGTCTCCACTTTCACATATAAAAACTAACATTTATCTAAATCGTCTAATTATAAAGTTTAGACGTTCGTACATACTAATGCATCATTATCAAACAACTTGACTAGATGGCTTAACATTTCAAGTCGTGAAGAAAGAAGGAAAACGAAGAATCATAATCCCTTCTTATTCTTTATAACACACGCAGGGGGACTGGTTCGTCTCGAGGCAAGACGCGGGCCTCGAGACAGAGAGGTTGTGGGTTCAAATCTTGGTTGGTTGGGATTTTTTAAAATGATTTCTCTCTGCACCAAACGTCATTTACTCATCGACGGAAAAAATATGAGTACCTCCGAATTATCTGCCTGTGCGGCGAGGGACTCCTGTGCACATGGCTGCCAGGGAAAAATGGATTTACACGCAAAATTCAGTTCCTAGTCTCTAGGGACTTCGTCAGAGGTCAAAGCTGGCGGACGAAAAAAAAACAAACACTCGTATTCAATGTGTTAGCAATCGTCCATCAAACAAGCCTCGAGGATTTCCTTCCATTTCCAATCTCGTTTCTCTCGCTCAACAAGATTCCCTAAATATGCAAATAATCGCATTTGCAAATATCTGATACTGTGTGTATACTTGTCATTTTGTTGTCAGCTGCCTAGGTTGATAATAACAGCAATAAATCTTTATCATTTTACAGTACACATGTGATAGTTGATGCATATTTTTTTTCTGAGTCTTTAAATATAGTTAGCTGTTTGTCTCGTGTTTTATGTGTGGGGTTCATGTCTCCATTTTGATAGGGGGCAACCACATCTCCCTTTTTGAAGTAGGGGAGAACGATGTTGTTCAGAAGTGTCTATTTTGGAAGAGTCGTTGCAGGTTTGAGTTATGAGTTTTGATAGGGTATCGGAAAATGTGAGAGAAAAACAGTGTCAGTTGTGAAAATGAAAGAGAAGTGTCAACTCTTGTGGAAGTGAAAGGTAAGTGTTAAAACTCTCGTCGAAGTGAAAGGTAAGTGTCAACTCTTGTGGAAGTGAAAGGTAAGTGTCAACTCTCGTGGAAGTGAACAATAAGTGTCAACTCTTGTCGAAGTGAACAATAAGTGTCAACTCTCGTGGAAGTGAACAATAAGTGTCAACTCTCGTCGAAGTGAAAGGTAAGTGTCAACTCTCGTGGAAGTGAACAATAAGTGTCAACTCTCGTCGAAGTGAAAGGTAAGTGTCAACTCTTGTGGAAGTGAACAATAAGTGTCAACTCTTGTGGAAGTGAACAATAAGTGTCAACTCTTGTAGAAGTGAAAGGTAAGTGTCAACTCTCGTCGAAGTGAACAGTAAGTGTCAACTCTCGTCGAAGTGAAAGGTAAGTGTCAACTCTTGTGGAAGTGAACAATAAGTGTCAAATCTTGTGGAAGTGACCAATAAGTGTCAACTCTTGTAGAAGTGAAAGGTAAGTGTCAACTCTGAGAGTAGGGATACTTTACGTAAAGGTATCATTTTTTTTTAAAAGGGGGAGGTAGGACTTAGTCAAGTTACCTCTAAAAGTAAGCATTTAGAAGTGTTTTTTTTTTCTATTAAGAGAAGAGATGCGAGTTGAAAATATCACGTTAGATAATGGGGACGAGAGTATGTGTTTAAAGTGTCAATTTTGGATAAGGGAAGTAAGGGTGAGATAACAGCGTCAATTTTAGAAGAGGGGAAATAAGTGTTAATTTTTTTTAAAGAGTTTAAAGGCATCAGTTAGAAGTGTCAATTCTGGATGAGGAGGGGATGATATGAAAAAGTGTAAATTTTAAAAAGCGAGCGAGGGGTTAATTAACAGTGTTAATTTTAAAAGAGAAGATGAAATTGAACTTTATTTTTAAATGGAGGGATAAGGTGGTTTTTATTAAAAGATCCTCTTCAGTTTGTTTTTTTTTTGACATCACACAATTCATTATTCTCCTTATGTCTCCATCATGTCGTGGCATCAAACAATTCATTATTGTCTTTCTGTGTCCATCTTCTTCTTCTTCTTCTTTTCTCTTTTCACTCATACCTAAAAGGTTTGCGCGGTTTCGCCTTATGTCTTTCGGCGTATGCTGAGACTGCTACGATGGGGACTACAGTTACCTTTCTTTGTTTGGGAGATGAGTTAGTAATTCGGATGATTCCACTGGCACGGGCGGTTGAGCAATTATGGATTTTAATTCGTTTGCTGTGATACCGAGGCCTTCCATAACCAATAACCAATAATAACCTAAAAGGTGTCGTGGTTTATATCATTTGTCGTTCTTGAGCTGCTCGAACTGTCTGAATTAGTGATTTTCCTTTGTTGTTACATGTCTCTATCACTGCATCTATCCATCTTCTTCTGTGTCTTCCTTTGGTCTTTTCCCATGCATTCTCGAGAAGAATGCCATTGATGGTGATTGGTGAGGATTCATTCTGACCAGGTGGCCAAACCATTTAAGTCGTTGTTGTTCTATATATTCTGGGCAGGGTTTTGTTCCTACTATTTTTCTTATGGTTTCATTTGGTATTCTATCTCTTCTTGTGTTGTTTGTTACTTTTCTCAAGCATCACATCTCACATGTATTGATCTTTCTTAAATGGGATTTAGAAAGGGTCCATGTTTGACTTCCATAGCACAAAGTTGGTATGAAAATGCTATTTATATTTATCATTTGTTGTTTAGCAGGCATATAAATGTTTGGATGTCTTAGCAATGGTGAAAGCTGGTATGTGACAGCATTTGCTTTTTGTATTCTCATGTCAATTTCTCTGTCTAGTTTTCCATCTTCTGTGAACATTGTGCCTAAATACATGTACTTGAATTCCTCTACTTGTTTTATTTCTTTATCTTTGATCTTAATGTTTAATGGGTGTCTTAATTTGTTTATTCCTATAGCCTCTGTTTTTTGCTGTGTTAATTTTCATACTGTAGTTTGTGCAGCTTTTATCCTGATTTTTTCCTGATTTATTTTGTCCATATATATGATGAAGAGGAGTGGTGAGAGGACGCATCCTTGTCTTACACCTATTGTAACCTGAAACCATTCTGACAGACCTTCCGATGTAATAACGGCACTTTGACTGTTTTTATATAATGCCATTATATTATCTAGTAGTTGTCCTGCTACCCCGTAGGTTTCTAAAGTTTGCCAAAGTCTGTGTCTATCATGTTACGAAATCAGACAATTCACTATTGCCCTTCTGTGTCCATCATGTCACGAAATCAGACAATTCACTATTGCCCTTCTGTGTCCATCATGTCACGAAATCAGACAATTCACTATTGCCCTTCTGTGTCCATCATGTCACGAAATCAGACAATTCACTATTGCCCTTATGTGTCTATCAAGTCATGAAATAACACAATTCATTATTGTCCTTCTGTCTCCATCATGTTATGACATCACACAATTCACTATTGTCCTTCTGTCTCCATCATGTCATGACATCACACAATTCACTATTGCCCTTCTGTGTCCATCAAGTCATTTATATTAATAATTGCCTGCAGCAAACAACGTCCGATTTTCGCTACGTCTTAACGTGGAAGGGAAAGACGTTCACTCTAAAAGAACTGTCCTTAAAACGGTAAGATGGAGGCGAAGACGCGCCTCCCAGCACCAGAGCTGGAAGCTGTCAGCGACCCACAGCTGATGGCTTGCGCCAGGATCGGTGAACCAGAACCATCCAGACCCTGCTCCACTTCTCCGTGATGCCTCCAGTAACAGACTAGCATGTCTAGTCTGGCCAAGCGTGCAGGGATCGAAGAGGGAAGACAACCCGGTACTAAAAATGTCGTGCTGAAGTCGGATGTGTTGGGCCGAAAGGCGCAAATATCACAGTTATACTGCAAACCACAACACAACACAGACACGTCCTCTACATCCTTGTAAGGGCGGATGATGAAGAGGAACATTCTACTCTACCACGATACTCTAGAATACTTTAGTCATCGGGCGAACGCAACCAACCACCAACCAAAACGGTAACATTCATGACCCAAACAAATCTTCCGCCACGCATATCCATTCTACTTTCTGTTATTGGACCCTCTTCTGGTCAATTGCCCTTCAAACTCCACGCGACTTAGGTAGATATAAACTGATAAGTTTATATAAGGCTGTTCTGATAAATAAATTATCAAGATGTAAAGGTAAAGGTAAAGTACGAGACTTGAATCGGCGTCTTAGCCCGCGAATTTCCACCTATATGTCCTCGGCCGGCAATTCAGAAGTTTTCCGAGACTTCTGGATAGTGTTGCTTCACGCATCGAAACTCACGATGCGATGCGGCATTCCTTACCTTTCCAGAGTACTACCCTGGTACCCATATCTGCCAACGGTTGGGTTGAATAAACTCAATGTTTTCTATAAATAAATAATATAAAAAACAGTGAATTAATGTACGCCGTCGGCTGTAGATATTAGAGACTTCCAATTCTAGAGAATTCATGCGAGACTTGATCGATAATCAATTACGAATAAAAATCATGGGGTTTTTGTATACTGGAGTTTCTAATCAGATTAGCTTTTATTGATATCGTGTGGGTGCTAGTTCAAGGATGAATGCAGTCAACATTGATTTGTTTGTTTCTCTCTTGTGTTTTTCTGTCGGTTATTTTTAAAATCACGAAATAAAGGAGTTTGTTTTCGCGATGTTTTTGGAGCTGTTTCATTGATAGTTTGTTGTAATGTATTTATTATTCTGAGATTAGATGCGTTTTATCACTGTCGTTTGATTTGAATATTGCAGCTGTCACGACGGAGTGAGTGGGGAAGTGGGATGGGGTGGGTGGGTGGGGGTTAAAAGCGTTAACTAGGCGCAAGATTCTTCCTGACTTTGATTCAGCCAGGATGTGCTCTCATTGTGATGCTTCGTTTAGATTTTTGCAACCTGTGACGGATAAGGATTCGTTACAAGTGATAGTAATGATCGGTATATTGCAGAACCATGGACATTAGACAAGAAAACAGAACAGAAACTTGAAGCCTTTGAAATGTGATTTATATTTTTTTTTTAAAAAGGTAGAATTCGATGGAAAGAAAAGAAAATAAACGATGAAGTTTTAAAACAACTAAAAATGAAAAGAGAACTACTAAACACAATTAGAACAAGACATGTGGAATTTTGGGGGCATGTTAAAAAACACATCAGCCTAATAAAAGTAATATTGGAAGGGAAAATACAAGGTAAAAGAGGCAGAGGCAAACCAAGACTAACATGGACGAGTAACATCAAAAGATGGACAAATCAACCTATGACAATCTGCACCATCAAAACAAGAGACAGAGTGGAATAGCGCTGCATGGTAACCAACCTTCAATGTGGAGACGGCACTCAATGATGATGATGATGATGATGATGAATGATCTGCTTCTTTTATTTGTCTACCGTTGTCTGTTCTTCTTAAATTTTGTTTTGTTTTGTTTATGCATAGTAAATGTTTCAACAAATAACAAATGGCGGCGAAATAAAAAAAATGTTACCTTTTATTATTGGCTGATTGTGTTCTTGAATATAATATTTACTTTTTTTCTGATGTTCTTCTTGCATTAAGTAGAGTTTATTTCTTTCTGTCGGTGTTCTTGTATTTGATACAGTTAATTCTTCCTCGTGGTGTTCTTGCATTTATTAGAGTTTCTTTCTTTCTGATGTTCTTGCACTTAATGAGTTTTTCCCCCTTTCTTTTTGTGTTCTTGCATTTAGTAGAGCTTGTTTTCCCTTTCTTTTTGGTGTTCTTGTATTTGGTAGAGTTTTTTTCTTTCTATTGGTGTTCTTACATTTAGTAGAGTTTCTTTCTTTCTGGTGTTGTTCTTGTATTTAATACAGTTAATTCTTCCTGATACAGTTCTAGCATTTATCTAGTTAACACTTTCCGATGATATTCTTGTTTTAGTATAGTTTCTTTTTTCCCCAGTGTTTGTTCAATGACAGCTTCTTTTCATCGTCCGCCATTTAAATAACTGTATACAGGTGTTGATGAGTTTGGTTGTGATTTACAGTGAGCTGTGATATCTGTGACTTTTGACCCAAACATCCGACTTTGGTATTTTTGTGTGCTGAGTTACCTTCCCTTATGGATCGCTGCAGGTGTATGCGTTGTGTTATGGTTCACAGTCAGGTATGATTTGTATACCTTTCAGCGACACAAATACGTCTTCAGCACTGCATATTGGAAAATGGGTAACTCTCTCACTTCCATCTCCATCCGTTTGACTGGGCCAGTGAATCTGTTTCTAAACTCATCTGAGAGTGGCGAAGCAGACTCTTGATCAGCTTTTGCTCACTCATCCTGACGCAAGTAGTCAATTATGGGCGTCTCTGACTCGTCAATGTACTTGATAATCTTTCTATAACAGCTTATGACTTTTACCACAATATGTTTCTTCTCATCTTGTCTGTGGGCTAGCTGGAATAAACCAATAAAAATTACTGATAAATTTGCCCAGAACATATAATTTATCATTAAAAAAAAGTAAAGTACCCCCGTCACGCCAAGTGGCGTATAGAGAATATGGTGTTAGTGACCATAAATTTTACAGACCGTCGGCACATGATTTTTGGGATAATGTGGCCCGTGCCGCTTTACTTTCCCAGAAAAAATCCGGTACCCATTTAAAGCTGGGTGACCCCGGAAACCGTCGGTTGGGATCGAAGCCTACCTCTTGTCCTTTGTAGTCCAGCGTCACTAACCACTGAGCTACCGCGGCTCCCATAATTTATAATAATATTAATATATTATCATTGTATGGTCACTTAATTATTCCATTTGAGTGTTTTCTCAATCAAACTGGATTGAGAACGGTCGGTAAACGTTTCTTTTTTTATATTGTCTTGGAAGTGATTGGAGGGTGGGGGTAATATGATGAAAACTGTCTATTTATCTATTGACCTTTCGAGCCGTAGCCGGCCCATAGGGCATAGACCCAGATACTGTTTCTCTTATCTATATTTTTGTTCTAGCAGTTTTTAATCCTTCTAAAGATATTTTATCAAATCTCGCCATTGTCTCTGTTCTGTGCAAGCAAATCTATCTCACTGAGGGAGCCGATTCCTGCTGCTATTGCCTCTCTGATCAATGTTCTTATCAATGTCTCTCTGCTTCGGCCTCTTTTCCTCTTACCTGTTGTTTCTCACATGAAAGCTTGCTTTCCTATTATTTGGTTATTATCTCTCATCATCACTTGTCCAACATATGACCATCGCCTTTTCTTGATTACTGAAGATTTAAATGAAAACTATAATGACAGTTAAATATAGGATTGGTTTGTGACGAGAGCATTGACATTCTACTGGGATTAAAGTGCGAGAAATATATCGTTATGTTCAAGGTAACATTTCAAGCCAAATTAATCACGGCTTTAAAGTACAGTCATTGATTCGCTGAACGGCCCTCAAAGGAGAATAGAATAACTCTCTAGATAGCGTTCCTTCCTGTCTGTGAGCATCGGGCTGTATTTTGGGAAGGCTTTATCGGGAGATAATGAATGAGAGAAGAAGAATAAATAGATAGAAAGACGGATGCTTTTTAGATTGTGAAATAGGCATTTATTGACGTGGAGGTTTTCATAGAATAGATATGGACGGATGAGTGTTTTTTACACTTTGGTGGAGAAATAACGAAATAGAGAGAGAGAGAGAGAGAGAGAGAGAGAGAGAGAGAGAGAGAGAGAGAGAAGAAGAAGGACTGGAGTGAACTGATAATATCTAGAAATGGACAGGGGAACCTTTGACTGCGTGTTCCACCAAGACAAGGGACAATTAAATGGCTATCCATGGTAGCCCATCTTGATACGAAGCAGCACAAGATGATGATGATGAATGAAGATGCCTAACAATAATTTTAGCTTCAAATTTCAGAATTAATATTCCGGATTCCCGAGAACGTATATGTCCTTTGGCGTCTTGACAGACGGTTGTTATTAAGCAATTATGGTTTGCAGGTAGTTTGGTGGTATATTAGTGTCTTTCCCTGGCTGCTATTTTACTGAGCAGCTTCCCTCGTAACAAAATCTACAAACATTGGATAGACAGATCCAACCGCAGAATGAACAAGATGTTTTTGTAATATCATGTGTCGTCTCTTTTCTCGTGTGCATTTTGTCGTCTACATTTGACTTCAACGCCTCGTCGAAAGTTGCTGTGCTGTTCTTTTTTTAATATTTTTTTTTCCAAGTGTCACGGTGCCAGACTTTCTCAGTTTTTTTTTTCACAGACTGAGAATTCACTCGAACTCATGGAAGCCCTGCAAACATCCTCATCACTGGCCTGCCCTCTGGTTCCGTTCGCTATACGTTATTGGTTTGGGAATATGAATTTTTGCCATTTTTCTTACATGACCCAACCACCTTGTCTACGACATCTAAGTGTTGCCATGATGGATGGGAGTTTGGCTCGTTGTAAAACATTAGAGTTGGTTACTATATCCTGGCATTTGATGTTCATTATTTTGTGATGGCAACGCGCATGACATCTGTTTAACCCACTCTCCTGCAGTGCCTGGGTGGTCCAAGTAACTCCGTGCAGGCCAGGCTGTTCAGGGTTTAGACTGCCAGAAAAAAAGGTATACATTTTTCTCCCTGACCCTTACTCTAGACACACTCATTGTTTCCTGAAGGCTGCATGATCAACATGTAGCAAAAGGTTTTCAAATTTTGTAAGGTCGGTTTTGATTAATCCAGGCTGCACATGCTCGCATGACTTCCTATGCCTGTTCGAATAATATGGAGATAGTTTTTTTTTTTTTTTTTTTCATTCGCCAGCATTTTAACTCTGACGAAGTCCCTAGAGAGACTAGGAACTTAATTTTGCGTGTTAATCCGTTTTTCCCTGGCAGCCTTTTTTCACAGGTGTCCCTCGCCGCACATGCAGATAACTCCGTCTTCGGGGGTACTCATATTTTTCCGTCCATAAGTAATTGACGTTTCAAGCCGGGCCTCGTTGCTGAGACCAGGGTGGTTACCGCAGAGAGAAATCATAAGTTAAAATCCCAGCTGGTGCAGCAGGGATTTGAACCCACAACCTCTCTGTCTCGAGTCCGGCGTCTTGCCTCGAGACAAACCAGTCGCCCGAGATAGTTTTTTAAACATACTCGGTTATGATAGTAACTAAATCAGCTATAGTGTGGGGGCATCCATGTAGCAACTGAGCTGAGTGCGATCAGTGATACAATTAGCGATGCCTCTGGATGCAGACTGTCCTGTCTGGCCAAGCAAGTAGAGGTCAAAGAGGAAAGGCAACCCGGAACTCAAAAATCCCGTGCTAAAGTCGGATGTGTTGGCGCAAAAATCACAGCCTGCAAATCACAACACAATGCATCTACGCCCACTTAACGTTATTTTAAGGGCGGATGATGAAAATGGCTATTCATTCTTGTACTAGTCGTGTGAAAGTCAGGGAGAGAGCTATGGTACGTTCTTTGGCGCACTTTCTGGGTGTAGTTAAAGCACAAACAATGAAGTGATGGTTATGGTTATGGAAGGCCCCGGTATCACTGCAAACAAATTAAAATCCATAATTGCTCAACCGCCCGTGCCAGTGGAATCATCCGAATTAATATTTCATTCACCGAACAAAGAAAGGCAGCTGCAGTCCCCATCATAGCAGTCTCAGTACACGCCAAATGACAAAAGGCAAAACCGCACAGAAAATGAACACAGCCATCTGTTCCCCGTCATACAATATCATCATTCATCGTAAGCAATCGGAATATCGAAACACGATCAAAACAGATGAAACTCACATCTCACTGTGTGCACAGAGCACTTAACTCAGTAGCTCCTGCAGCAAGCCGGACTTGGAATATGAGGAAACTGCAAAAATGAACACTTTTCAGACACAGCCTATAATGGTTCCTGCCGCCTATTCGCCATATTAACTGGAAGTTCACGTCCTCCGAAAATGTTGATCGTCCTATTTTTTTTTTATGTTTAGCGCTTGATGATGTTAGGACATCGTTTTTGTCTCCAAAATCCGAACATATGAAGCACAGTTAGTGGTCGGATTATCCACATCGGACATCAAACAACAGCCCGTAAGCGCTGAGATCTCCCCTGCAATGTGAATCTGTAAAATTGATAGACCAGTCCACAAGTCTACCTTCGATCTCACAGTCTTGTATCTAGACAACATCCCACCTGACCAACATGAAACTCCGTTTGTCACACTGGGGCTGCAAAGTCATAAACAAAACTCCGTCATTTCGCCCTTCATCATAAGCGTACGGCCGTTTCAGGGATAAACGATCAGCCACCATGATGACGTACCACACACAACAATGGATGCGCCCACAAACAAGCGATTAACATAGTGAATGCAGTCAACAACGCACGAAACATCGTAACGATGGGGCAAAATCCCAAAAGTGAAACGTTCGATTGACTTGGCAGAGCAGACCGTATTAATGAGTTGTAATTTGTAAATAATTGACGTCAAACAATTCAAGCTACGGCCTTTGAACAGCACTCAATATGATGACGTAAACCGCATGTCAATTCCAAACCGGGGGAAGGTCGCATTCACAACACTTGACCTGCCAAAGAGGAATATCGCCATGTGTGCGGCTCCGGGTCATCGGCGCAAATGTGTTAAGTGGAACATCAGGCTGACTTTAACTCAAAAATCTGCAACGGAGAACTGAAATTAATCAGTCCCCAAATGCAAATCTTGCAACGGTCAAGAGAACATGAACTTCATACCACCATCTTGGAACCGGAAGTCCACAATGAAGTGAGGCCGAAGCCAAGTGCTTGCCCTCGATATTAATAATTCAATTACATGAACCAGATATCTATTTCTTGCTACTAGATCGGCGGTGCGTGAATAAAGGGGGAAATAATCTAGAGGCTTAAATTTGTGAAACTACCGTTCATCAACAACACCGCTTTAGTGCTCCCATCATTTATTTACCCCCTGCCTTGCGCGTTGTTGTTTGCCTAGAAAGAACCCATTTCATTCCAGCAATAGCTCAACGAATCGCATTACCTCCCGTAAAACTTGTTCACAGACCAGGTAATCATTTAATGGAAATTTCTCGGCTTTTAGTCTTCCGGGCACGTTTTCAGCTATGAATATTTAGAAGCTGTTGCTCGCTTTGCCTCCCTTGATTAGGTTTCTATGTTTTACCAGGAAACTCAAATAAGCATTGACATTATGGGCTCTACATGAATCTTGTCGATCGGAGGTTACTGCTGTGGCAGTGACAATATGTAGTTATCTGGTGGTTATAACGTCAACATTTTTATGTCTCTTTTTTTGTCTCAAGTTTTAAAGAAACAAGTAGGAAGTCAAGGTAAACAAGATAAAGGCGGACAAATACTAAAGTAGGCAAGCAGAATCAAGAGGTCCATTAGAGATTGGTTATCTACCACTAAGGAAAGAGATGCTGAAATAGTGAAAGGACGCTCATAGGTAGCCACACTTCGATGCGGAGACGGCAAGTGAAATAGATAATGATGGTTGGAAGTCTATAATAAAACTCACACTATAATTATAAAACCGTCATAACTGGGTTACGTGCCCTTAGCAGAACGTTGCACCCATCGCAGCCCGTTTGAAATAATATCTATCTCTAGCCAGATCTCCCACTTCTTCTATTGTCATGTTCAAGGTCTCTTTGAGGTTTTGAAACCACTTTCTTCTATGCTTGCCGCTGTCTCGTCTTCCTTGAACAATACCTTCCAGTATTGTTGTTTCCAGCCCACAGTATCTATTGAAATGGCCGTAATATTTTAATTTTCAGAATATATCTCCCCTGATCCAGTGTATCTCATTTCGCAAAGTCCCAGTAAATGTAAACCCATTCAAAAATGAGGAAGATACTATGCAATCCATTTTGACAATAGAAACAAGAACAAGAGTTCTTAAATGTTATGTAGAGCCAGTCTTAACATATGGATGTGAATAATGGACAATAGCACAACTGACAAGAAAATCACTGGAGTCTGTAGAAATGTGGTTTTACAGAAGAATGTTGAGAATACCATGGATAGCTAAGAAGAGTAATGAAAATGTTCTGAAAGAGGCCAAAGCAAAAAGAGACCTAATTTCAAATATTAGGAAGAAACAATCAACGTTTTTGGCCATGTAATGAGAAGGGAACAGTTGGAACATATTGTAACAACTGGGAAAATTGAGGGACAGAGAGCTAGAGGGAAGCAAAGAGAAAAGATACCAGACAGCTTAAGAGAATGGCTTGTCAGAAAGAAGGTCAACAACAGAAATGATAAATAACTGTCGTGATCGAAAGTTGTGGAGAAACATGATCATCTACGCCAGCAGGCCCGATGCTTGATGATGATGATGTAAGATATTGTTTATAAGCCCGTTCTTTTCAATGTTTAGGTCTTACAATACGTCTTCATTTCTGTTTTTCATTATTCGAGGTATCCACAAGATTTTTCTGAAACTTCAAGTAAACATAATTTTCATCATTTTTGTTTTTGAGAATGCCCATGATTAATAACAACCTGTAAAAATAAACCACTAGCAACCAAATAGATTCAGGCGGAGAATAAAATCGGAAAACACCCCAACTAGCGTGACGTCTTCAACTATGCAAGCTATGGATGGCTGACGCCACCCTATCCACAACTGCCCCTGCTAGCAAAGCTGAAAACGTCATTCTGGTTGGGGGTGTTTTCCTATTTTATTTTCAACCGGTCGGGTCACCTATATAGGTGGATGTGTAAACAAACAAATATTTATTATATAACATTTCTTCCCGTTGTGGCTTTGTTTGTTTCGGGTGCTGTTAAAACAAGCGTCAGTCTGTGCGACCCCTAGGAACCAACGAATTCGTAAAGAAATAAGGGAGTTAGTGAGAAGTAGTTCGCCCCAGGTTCCGCCATCAAAACAGTCTCGTAACAAGTATCCTTACTCTAGGGTTATGGTTAGTCGAAGGCCTCGATATCACTGCAAGCGAATTAAAATCTATAATTGCTCAACCGCTCGTGCCAGTGGAATCATCCGAATTAAAACTCATCTCATTGAAGGATCCAAACAAAGAAAGGCAGCTGCAGTCCTCATCGTAGCAGTTACAGCACACGACAAAAGACACAAGGCCAAGCGGCACTCAAAGAGAACGCAGTTGAACTGTCCCTCGTCATATCATATCCTTATTCATCGTAAGCAATCGGAATATCGAAACACGATCCGGATAAAAAAAAACAGCTCACGGTGTGCACAGAACACTAAACTCGCTAGCTTTGGTAGCAAGCCGGACTTGGAATATGAGGAAACTGCAACAAAGACCACTTTTCAGATTAAGTCTCAATTGTTCCTGTCACCTACCCACCATATTGACCGCAGGTCTCATCCTTACTCTAGGTCCCAATAACATAACCTTCGGCTTTAAGCATTAAAAAGTTCCTTATCATTTCAATAATCCTCACACGGGAACTCTTATCGTTTTGAAAGTAATATCACAGCGGATTGTTTTCATCTATAAACTACAGTTTAATTATAATCATGACAATTTTGCAGCATTTATAAATGAAGAAGCCTTGAGCCTAATACATTTCCCTCATTCTTAAAACTGATATTATATGAAGGTGGTTTCAATTTGTTACGTCATACACAAACAATACATTTTTAGGTAAAGTAAATATTATTCATCATCATCAAGTACCGGGCCTGCTGGCTAAGGTGAGCATGTCTCTCCAACTTTCGATATCGACGGTTATTTATCGTTTCTGTTGTTGACCTTATGTCAAGCCATTCTCTTAAGCTGTCTGGTATTTTCTCTCTTTGCTTCCCTCTATCTCTTCGTCCCTCAATTTTCCAGGCTGTTACAATATATTCCTGTTGTTATCTTCTCATTACATGGCCAAACAATGATGATTGTCTCTTCCTAATATTGGAAATTAGCTCTCTTTTTGCTTTGGCCTCTTTCATAGCGTTTTCATTACTCTTTCTGTCTATGGTATTCTCAACATTCTTCTGTAAAACCACATTTCTACAGACTCCAGTGATTTTCTTGTCTGTTGTCCTATTGTCCATGATTCACATCAATATGTTATGACTGGCTCTACATAACATTTAAGAACTCTTTTTCTTGTTTCTATTGTCAAAAATGGATTGCGTAATATTTTCCTCATTCTTTTTTTTTTTGGAAAGCTGCTTTTGCCTGAGCCATTCAGCATCTCACCTCCGTTGTAACATTTCTTGTAACTCATTTTTCACTCTTAGCGATTAAAACTGCATCATCATCATCATACCTTAGATTATTTATACTATGACCTCCGATTGTTATTCCAGTCCTGCCCCTTATGCATCTTAAAATATTATTACGAGTGTAATTTTAGTAGTTATGCTGGTTACTACAAGATTTACGGTGGCCCAATCTGAGATTTTCGGGAGATGCAATATTCTATTTTTAACAACAAAAGTTTGTTTCTTTTTATTTAGATACTACTTCTTCCAACCACTTCGGATGTTTCATTGAAAAAGCATATGTACTTGTATCTTTATAGACAGGTTAAAAATGTACAACAACAAAAAAGTAGCAATGACAAACCATTGTAGCGTAAACACGTTCTCTCTTTAGAGCAGCTAAGGCAGCTCACTAGTAAGTGAACTAGACTACCAAGGACGAAAGATCGGGTTCGATCCTGCTCGATGGCTACCACATTTACTCAGCCTTAAACGGGTACCGGAGGGAGCCGCGGTAGCTCAGTGGTTAGTGAACTAGACTACTAGGGACGAAAGATCGGGTTCGATCCTGCTCGATGGCTACCACATTTGCTCAGCCTTAAATGGGTACCGGAAAGAGCCGCGATAGCTCAGTGGTTAGTGAACTGGACTACAAAGGACAAGAGGTAAGGTTCGATCCCAACCGAGGGCTTCCGGGTTCACCCAGACTTAAATGGGCACTGGCATTTTCTGGGAAAGAAAGACGGCATTGACGTATTATGGACCACATTATCATGAATATAATGCATAGAAAGTCTTTAAAATACATATTTCCTATACGCCACCACGGAGCGTTTTTGTTTTTCTTTCTGTGATGATTTTCGTTCTAACCAACCGATGGACCGGGTTCTTGCCTTTAGTGGGTGTTGAGGATTATTTCTATGGATTAAAGACGGCCTTGCATCGTCACAGTGTTGACCACATTGTATACAAATGTGCTGTCGCTCTATAAAAACAACAATAATAATAACAATAGAGCTAACAGTAACAACAAAAAATAGCAGTTACGATAACAATAGCAGTAGCCACTGCAATAATATTAGCAACAATAATAACAACAACAATAACAACAACAACAATTGCCTCAACAATAAGAACAATAACAACAACAATAACAACGAAAACAAAAGTCTCAACAACAAGAACAATAACAACAACAATAACAACAACAACAATTGCCTCAACAATAAAGAACAATAACAACAACAATAACAATAACAACAATAACAAAAGTCTCAACAACAAGAACAATAGCAACAACAATAACAATAACAACAACAATAACAATAACAATTGCCTCAACAATAAAGAACAATAACAACAACAACAACAATAACAACAATAACAATTGCCTCAACAACAAGAACAATAGCAACAACAATAACAATAACAACAACAATAACAATAACAATTGCCTCAACAATAAAGAACAATAACAACAACAATAACAACAATAACAAAAGTCTCAACAGCAAGAACAATAACAACAACAATAACAAAAGTCTCAACAACAAGAACAATAACAACAACAATAACAAAAGTCTCAACAACAAGAACAATAACAACAACAATAACAAAAGTCTCAACAACAAGAACAATAACAACAACAATAACAAAAGTCTCAACAACAAGAACAATAACAACAACAATAACAAAAGTCTCAACAACAAGAACAATAACAACAAGAATAACAAAAGTCTCAACAACAAGAACAATAACAACAACAAGAACAATAACAACAACAATAACAACAACAATTGCCTCAACAAGAACAATTACAATAAGAGTAACAATAACAATATCAACAACAACAGCAACAAGAATAACAACAAAAACAATACCAACAGCAACAACAACAATAATAATAGCATCCACAATAACAATAGCAATAATAATGACAGGTACATAGATCTATAAACTGTCCTATTGTCCTGTTCTATTTTACCCTCTACATTTTTGTCCCACTTTTATAACGATTCCTTACAATATCCGTATATTTTTTTCCGAATGAAAGTAATTTTTTGGCTCTAATTTTTTTTTTTTAATAATTAGCTTTTAATTTTCACTTGTTTCATGGTTAAATTATGGCTTTTCTTCTTGATCCCTTTAATTCTTTTCATTATTCTTCAAATGAACGTTTGTTGAGTTTTTCATTATCCCTTATTAATCTTATTTAATCTCAATTTTGTTCCTGCACAGCCACGCGTATTAAAATGGATATAACACTTTACAATTTAGCTTCTGTTTTCACAACTTTTGTCTTTATATAAGAATATATTCCATTTAGTTATAGATAATATGTTTTTATCATTCATATTTTAGGTTTATTTCTATTTCATATCGACTGATATCATTCTTCTTCTTCTACATTTCAGCTCCCTGTGGAGTATAGGTCTTCAACAAACACTTTCCAAGTTATTTTGTTTCTTGCCATTCTTTTAACATCATTCCATGTCTTCCCATTCATCTTCATCTCTGCTTCTGTCTGTCTTTTCCAAGAATTTCTTGGTCTTCCTCTTTGTCTTTTTTCCCAGAGGATTCCAAAAAGGGCCTGTTGTGTAATACTCTTAGTTGGCTTCCGCAGTGTGTGTCCTATCCAGCGCCATCGTCTTCGCTGTATCTCTTTATCCAATTGTATTTGACTGGTACATTTCCATAATTCTATGTTAGTGATTTTGTCCTGTCATTTCCATCTTTTTATTCTGAGTAAGCATCCATTAATGAAAGTCTGTATCTTCATGATTGTCACTTTTGTTGTTCTCCATGTTTCACAGCCATATAATAGGACCGACTTAACATTGGAGTTGACAATTTTTATTTTTAACTGCATCTTTAAAAGCATTTTTAACAATAATTACCCGGACTGGTATCATACATCCCGGGTAATTATTTTTTTATGTTGTTTCCAGATACACCCCCCCCCCCCCCCCCCGGTTATATGTTATAATGATTTTATACATTGGTTGCATGCTTTATGTGTAGTTTATTTTGTCCATTAATTTTATTCATTTATTACTTTCAAGTCAATAATAGTCCATAAATAGGTTACAATGGTTACACTATTTACTACCACGTTGAGCCGTCGCATTATGTAATTTTTCCTTTTCACTAGTAATCTAATGCCACGTAGTCAGTGCACATCTGATTTGTTTATGTTCTTTCTGTGTATATGAGGAAGGCCGTGCGGCCAAATCTACTGTTTCGCTGGCTCAAAAGCCGGCGAACGGTGTTCGAAACCGGCGGTAGACAGATTGCATTTTTTTCTAGGGGTAGGGGGGGGGGGGGAGGTTAAATCTTGAGTCTCATACGTCATGGCGACTGTTTTGACCAAGCGGCCTTTACCCCTCTGGTTCTATCATGCGCCCCCCCCCCCCCCGACATACATCAGCAATGGTAAAATGTGTCGTAAAGATAGTATTTTGTTCATATGTTTATACCATTAGATAGATTTGTGTATATCATCTATATGGCCTTTATACAGGTTAAATACTAAAATAAAAATTTTCAACTCCAATGCTAAGTCGGTCCTCTTATATGGCTGTCAAACATGGAGAACAACAAAATTGACAATCATGAAGATACCGACTTTCATTAATGGATGCTTACGCAGAATAAAAGGATGGAAATGATAGGACAAAATCACTAACATAGAATTATGGAAACGTACTAGTCATAAACCGGTGGATAAAGAGATACAGCGAAAACGATGGCGCTGGATAGGACACACTCTGCGGAAACCAACTGAGGGTATTACACAACAGGCACTTTTTTGGAATCCCCGGGAAAAGACAAAAAGGAAGACCAAGAAATTCTTGGAAAAGACAGACAGAAGCAGACATGAAGATGATGGGGAAGACTTGGAATGATCTTAAAAGAATGGCAAGAAACAGAACGACTTGGAAAGTGTTTGTTGAAGACGTATGCTCCACAGGGAGCTTAAAGGTAGAATAAGAAGATATGGCCTTTGGCATCTTGACAGACGGTTGGTAGCAAGCAATCATGATAAGTCAGTAATTTGGTAAAGCATTAGTGTCTCATAATGGGTGCTGCTTTACTGAACATCTTCTCTCGTGGCTGAATTTGCCAATCCTGGAGAGACAGATCGACCCACAGACCGAGCAATGTGTACTTATGGTACCTGGCCTTGTCTCTTTTCTCTTACGCCTGATGTCTTATGAATTTGATATCAGCACTGTCTCGAAATTTGCTGTGCCATTTTTTATGTTTGCTCTTCATGTGCTACGATCCGCAGCCACATATTCCTAGTTTCTTTCACTTATAGAAAATTCCCCCAAGGAAGCCCTGCAAACGTTCCTATATCTCAGCACTGTTCTGCCCTTTGGTCTCTTTCCGTTTTTAAGTTCGCCATACAATATTGATTTATCCTATTATATCTATGTATGTGATATACTCGCTATGTGTTTCCAGGATAGATTGCTGCGTGTTCCTCTGAGCAAACGACAGCGCTCGCTCACACACGCATACCGGCGCAATCTGGCACCTTGCGACATCTATTTTTTTTTTTTTACCTGAAGCTGAAGGAACAACTCAGGAGACAGTGATACACTTCTCACGAGGAGATGCAAGAAGCTGAACTCACCTTGTGCCAGGAAAAGACAACTTATATCTTGACGAGACGAGCTGCTTCAACTTGACCCACGTTGACGTTTGCATGTTGACCGGGTGAGAACTAAGTTACAAATTAATGACACTTCCAAGCACTCCCGAACGCAAGGGATATTCCAATCGTCCATCAACTGTACAGTTCTTGTGTGTATCTTGTCTATCATTACAATTATCGCCTCGAAGATATCATTTTTCAAACCGCCCTCTAATTATCATCTCATGCTAGCAAATAACAGGACTAAATCAAATTACTTGACATCATGATCAAATTACTTGACATCATGATCAAATTACTTGACATCATGACTGGTCCATTCTCTGCCACACTTTTTCGCTTTATCTTACGAAATTCTGTCTTTTATTTATGGTACCATTGCATAGTCTCTCACACGCGTTGTGAACTACCCTCTATCTCTCCTTCACAACTTTGTTGCGTCCCCGGAGACCAGTACTTTCCAGACGTGATAAGTGTTTGTTCCTTTCAAGATCCCATGAGCAAGTGTTCATTACCTCGGACACTTTACGACGTCATCATCATCAAGTGCCATGTCTGCTGATGTAGGTGGTTACGTCTCTCCACAATTTTCGATCTCGACAGTTTTTTTTAAAAAATCATTTCTGTTGTTGACCTTCTGCCAAACAATTCTCTTAAGTTGTCTGGTATCTTTTCTATTTGCTTCCACCTATATCTTCGTCCTTTAATTTTCCCAGTTTTCACAATATATTCCAGCTGTTCCCTTCCCATTACATGCCGAAAAAAATTATGATTGTTTCTTCCTAATATAGTAAAATAGGTTTATCTTTGTTTTGGCCTCTTTCAGTACGTTATCATTATTCTTCTTATCGGCCCATGTACTTTAGAACATACACCACCATAATTAGGCATATGTCTTGCATCACTTGGTCACAATGGTAACAACTCTGAGAAAGACTGATGATCTCCTTTCATCATGTCCAATTATTCTTAAGAGCTTGACATTTATTATAACGTTGAATCTATTAACACCAAACTTGCATTAAATATCAGAGGACTGACTACTCCATCATGACCCCTTGTGCTCTTCCTCAGAGCTTTCAGCTGCTCTGGCATTCTCTTTCCCCTTTTGTCGTCTGGTTTTTCATTGTCTTCTTACATCACTTGGCATGCTCCTGTCAAGTAAAGGGAATAAAGGTTTTCTGTTCACAAATAGTGCCCTGGGCGAGCGAAGTCCTTCATCGCGTACTAAGCAACATCATTCTCATTGCTCTTATTACTTCTCAAAACTACGTGTTCAAGATCTCAAAACTACGTGTTCAAGATCTCAAAACTACGTGTTCAAGATCTCAAAACTACGTGTTCAAGAGCTTTATTCAGCTGGCTCGAATAGGGAACCGCAGGTTCGAACTGAACCCACAGTCTCGAATCTTCCTGCAAGCTAACATCCCTCTAATGACATTCTCTCCATTCATGTTCTATATCCCATTAGATCTGCATTAGGTGTCTCACTCGCTACTGTGCTCAGAATTTCCTGAATGGCTTTACCACTTAAAAACTTGCTCTTCCAGCGTACCAACATATTTTCAAGCTATTATATGTGAGCTCACAGGTACTACACATTAGCTCTCATGAACAATAACCGTTGTGTGAAGGCACCTTCCACCAAAGAAAGACATAGATCAGCAGAAAGGCGCATCGGTAAGGCATGTCACGTTAAATAGGCGTCACACACACACACACTTTAGGCACATTTCACCTCACACACATTCACTCATAGACACATTTCACTTCACACACAATGGATGTTCTCCTACTTCAAGTTTTGGTTATGGAAGGCCCGGTATCACAGCAAACGAATTAAAATCCATAATTTCTCAATTGGCCGTGCTAGTAGATACAACCGAATTAATAACACATTTCCCAAACAAAGAAATATAGCTGCAGTCCTCATCATAGCAGTCTCAGCACACGCCAAAAGACATAAGGCGAAACCGCGCAGAAAGTGAACACAGCCGTCTGTTCCCTGTCATACGATATCATCATTCATCGTTAGCAATCGAAATATCGAAACACGATCAAAACGGATGAAACGCACAGCTCACGATGTGCACAGAGCACTTAACTCAGTAGCTCCTGCAGCAAGCCGACTTGGAATATGACGAAACTGCAACAATTAACACTCTTCAGATGTAGCCTTTAACATTTCCTGCTTCCTATCCGTCATATTGACCGGAAGTTCTACTACAAGTTTCACTGCAACATCTTCGCTGATGTTAAAATTATAGAGGAAAGGTTTGGCAGCGAGTGAGACACCATGGGGAGAAAACTCTCTTTCCCTACTTTTCCGGCTTTTACTTCATTTTTTAATCTTTAACTTCATCGATTATTGTATTATTTACTAACTATTTGCTACAAAATATCACATATCATCCAGGGCTATACAAAAAATGCTATTTAAAAAATCTTTCCTGTATTTTCCTATTACTGGGATCTGCCCGAGGGCGGGCTTAAGGGACAAGAGAATATAAAATCGCTTGTCTAATGCTGTCGCCGCGTGGTGTTCGTGTCTGAGTTTTTATTACACCGCCCCAATCCAGGGGTTCCCAGATTAAATATCAATTTCTATCGATTGGTTGTTATTCTGTAAAAATAAAACTCACTTCAGTGTCAACTTTCCTCCTATGGGAATGATCATGCATAGAAGGACATGTTATAAATGCACTATTCTAGTTGTATACAATAAGTAATGACATGTTATAAATGCACTATTCTAGTTGTATACAACAAGTAATGGCATGTTATAAATGCACTATTCTAGTTGTATACAATAAGTAATGACATGTTATAAATGCACTATTCTAGTTGTATACAATAAGTAATGGCATTTTATAAATGCACTATTCTAGTTGTATACAACAAGTAATGGACATGTTATAAATGCACTATTCTAGTTGTATACAACAAGTAATGGACATGTTATAAACATACTCCTCTAGTTGTATACAACAAGTAATGGACATGTTATAAACGCACTATTCTAGTTGTATACAACAAGTAATGGACATGTTATAAACGCACTATTCTAGTTGTATACAACACGTCATGCATAGAAGGACATGTTACAAATGCACTCTTTTAGTTGTATATAACAAGTCATGCATAGAAGGACATGTTATAAATGCACTATTCTAGTTGTATACAACAAAAAGGACATGTTATAAATGCACTATTCTAGTTGTATACAACAAATCATGGATATAAATTAATCCCGTAGCTAGAACCATAAAATCAATTAAGATCGTTGTGGTCTTTTCTTAAATGCCACCCAAATTCAACAACAAAGACACACAATGAAAGAAGAGTATATTTGTTAACTTCGATTCGTCATTTGTTTTTTAGTCTTTTTTCTCTTTTCCTTCTCCTTTATTTAGTTTTTTTTTCCATTTTTGTTCATTTTCTTCTATCTCTTATTCGCTTTGTCTTCTTTGTTTCTCATCACCCATCTCATACAATTGCTTCTGCTTCATCTTCATATCCTACTTCTTTTGGCATTTGTTTTCTTTTTTTTTCTTCAAATTATGCTCTTGCTTCTGCCATTTGTAAATTATGTTATATGACCTCCGGTGAACCAAACTAAGTTGTTGAACCGTTACATTTCTAAGTAGTTGAGCTGTCACGTCTGTAAGTAGTTGAGCTGTCACGTCTGTAAGTAGATGAGCTGTCACGTCTGTAAGTAGTTGGACTGTTACGTTTTTTAAGTAGTTGAGCTGTCACGTCTGTAAGTAGTTGGACTGTTACGTTTTTTAAGTAGTTGAGCTGTCACGTCTGTAAGTAGTTGGACTGTTACGTTTTTTAAGTAGTTGAGCTGTCACGTCTGTAAGTAGTTGGACTGTTACGTTTTTTAAAGTAGTTGAGCTGTCACGTCTGTAAGTAGTTGGACTGTTACGTTTTTTAAGTAGTTGAGCTGTCACGTCTGTAAGTAGTTGGACTGTTACGTTTTTTAAGTAGTTGAACTGTCACGTCTGTAAGTAGTTGAACTGTTACGTTTTTTAAGTAGTTGAGCTGTCACGTCTGTAAGTAGTTGGACTGTTACGTTTTTTAAGTAGTTGAGCTGTCACGTCTGTAAGTAGTTGGACTGTTACGTTTTTTAAGTAGTTGAGCTGTCACGTCTGTAAGTAGTTGGACTGTTACGTTTTTTAAGTAGTTGAACTGTCACGTCTGTAAGTAGTTGAACTGTTACGTTTTTTAAGTAGTTGAACTGTTACGTCTGTAAGTAGTTGAACTGTCACGTCTGTAAGTAGTTGGACTTTTACGTTTTTTAAGTAGTTGAACTGTTACGTCTGTAAGTAGTTGAGCTGTCACGTCTGTAAGTAGTTGAGCTGTCACGTCTGTAAGTAGTTGAGCTGTCACGTCTGTAAGTAGTTGAGCTGTCACGTCTGTAAGTAGTTGAGCTGTCACGTCTGTAAGTAGTTGAACTGTTACGTTCCTAGACGTCTTGTGGAGATGGGAATCATTCACACGATGCTCACGTCTGACGAGACTAATTTCGACATCTTTGATTCTACTACCCCCAACTAGTCTTTTTCGCTTCTCATCTCATCATCATCATCATCATCATCATCATCATCATCATCGAGCGTCTTCTCCGCAACGTAGTTTGGCTACCATGGATAGCCATTCTACTCTGTTTCTTTCTTTGATAGTGCAGGCCGTCATGGATTGACTTGTCCATATTTTGCTGTTACTCGTGCATGTTAGTCTTGATCTGCCTCTGCCTCTTTTACCTTGTATTTTCCCTCCCAATATTACTTAATGGATATTACTTAAGTTATCTGGAAATTAGTGCTTCTCATCTAAAGTTGTATATATTGTGCTATGTCTTCTTCCTTGTCTTCATCGCATAACCCTGGAGATCGTTGGGACACCATAGACGGACAACGTCAACCTTCCCCATTTCCTCGGTCATTTTTTTAGACTGCCAAATCGAAGCTGTCCATTGTGTGTGAGAGTTTCTTCGTAATTTCAGAAGCTTGTTCTGCGCACAGTTTTTTTTTTCTTCATATAAAAGTAGCATTTTATTTTTTTTGTTTTATAAACTGCAGCATTCCTGAATGAAGATGTTCTGATACATTCCATTTATTGTTCAAATTGATTTATTTTTGGAAGTTGTTTCAATTTGTGACACCACAAATATATAGCTAAAGTAAATATTTATTTATGAATGATATTGTAGAAATTAATGCTCGTAACATTAAAATCATAGACTGACAACTCTCGGAGGTGACGATCTCTGCTGACGATATGTTCAATTTGTAACCACAAAAGTTTTCATATTTTAGAAATTAGAACTCTTTCTAATCACTTTGAATGTATAATAGAAAAAGCAAATACATTTTATCTTCTTGGAAAGATACACAAGAGCAAATCAAATAAATTATCAGCGACAAATAATTATATGCAGTAACCCACGCTATAAGAATGAAGATGAAACAGTTATTACTACCCCTGAGTGGATTTCAGATGTACTTGGCAGTTATGACGAACTCTCAGACAATTTTTCAAAACGTCTGGAATGAATATACCTAGCATGAGTGACGTACTCATGCCAAAGCCTTAAACATTAAAATAAAAACACATAAATATCCTTCCACTATCAGATGTTAAGGCAATGAAGGAACTGAAAGGATGGATCCAGATGCGCTTCCGATTAGATAAATGAAAGTAGTCAAAAGTGGCGTCTTTGATGGCAGTCAAATGTTTTTGTTGCATTTTGATAGGGTTATCAGTGAGTTGACAGCGGATGGCCGAATTGATAACTTGTCGTGCTCAAAATCAAGAAAACCTGAGTTTGTTACGGCACGTTATATATTCATGGGTCGTTACACATAAGACAGAAGTACGGCGACTCGCAATGTTCTTGACATGAACACAAGTAGTTCAAATAATTACTTGTTTCCCATCTCACTGTGGAATACCAGGAAACGAGAGGGCAGATCAGCTGGCAAAAGGAAGGGGCAACAGGCACACAACTAGATGCACCAGTTACACACCATCAACAGAAATAGATAATCAAATCAATCAGAAGATCATAAGCCCAAAATCAAGATGTCTTTCATAATATGAAAAATGGGAACAAGTTATCATTATACGCCTCAGAACAGGACACAATCAATTCTACAATCATATCTACATAAAATTCAAGATTAACACCTCAACTACTTGTACATGTGGACAGGCGCCCCAGACTACTGAACACATACTTCAAGACTGTACTGAATATAGTAGACTGAGGAAAATACATTGGCCCATAGATACAACACTACAGACAAAACTATATGGGCCACTGCAAGAATTACAAAAGACAGTAACATTTATACAGGAAACGACATTGCAGATATAGACAATACTTCAGGCGAACGAAAGATTAGCAGATATATAAATAATTACTAATCATGACAAATGAGTGATTCAACTTTACTGGGTCGCCATCTTATACAATTCAGATAGTCCCGGTGATGTACACTTTGGAACATTTCGATATCTCACGTTCTTTATATCATGAACTTTATCTAGGTGTTGACACCGTTATTTATTTAATGGATCTCTTCATAAATCCCACCTGTGACTGTTCTAACTCCGTGTCTTTCATTCTATTTAAAGATTTTAACTCATCTTGAACTATTCTATGATATCATGAAATCACATACTGTCAGACGACAAATAATCATTGGGATTAATGAACTATATACTACTCTGGAACACAAAAACTTCTAAATTTGACTTTGGAACACTTCTGAACTCAATCATGTCTTTTGACTGATATATCTAATTTGATTGGTATGATTAGGAAGTATCGTTCTATCTTTTCTAAATCTCTATCTCTCTATCGGTCTGTCTGTCGGTCTGTCTGTATGTCTGTCCGTCTGTCTATCTGTTTGTCTCTCTCTCTCTCTCTCTCTCTCTCTCTCTCTCTCTTTGGATGTAATTCTATTTCTATTAATAATAATCATCATCATCGAATGTCATCTCCGCAACGAAGGTTGGCTACCATGGAGCGCCATTCTGCTCTGTCTTTTGCTTTGATGGTGCAGGTTGTCATAGGCTGACGTGTCCATCTTTTGATGTTACTCGTCCATGTTAGTCGTGGTCTGCCTCTGCGTCTTTTACCTTATATTTTCCCCTCCAAGATTACTTTTAGCAGACTGTTGTGTCCTTTAACATGGCAAAAAAATCGCATTTGTCTTTTTGAATTCTATTATGTTAAACTCTGGATGACTTTTGTGTCAAATTTTACATCTCTCTCATAAACCTAATTTGCCCCTTTCCTCAGTTTCCCAGTTGTTTATCAAATTTGATTCCTGGACCTATGACATCGACCTATAGAGAAAAGTCAAGTCCTGTTCAATTCCTCTAATAACTAACATGCCCATTCCTAAAATTGCTTCTCTCCCTCTACTTATGTTACTGCTTCCCTATACTCCACTACGGGTAACTACTAACAACTCCAACCCACGCTATGTCTCTCATTCTATGATTCTATTCTCTTCCTAATTCTTGTACAGGTTTGAATCACGGTAGTAAAGAGTAAGGAGCCCGCGTCACGTCAAGTGGCGTATAGGGAATATGGTGTTAGTGACCATAAATGTTGCACATCTTCGGCATAAGATTTTTGGGGTAATGTGGTCGGTATTACGCCCGTGCTGGTTTACTTTCCCAGAAAAAATCCGGTACCCATTAAAGGCTGGGTGAACCCGGAAGCCGACGGTTGGGTAACCCTACCCCTTGTCCTTTGTAAATGTATAATATCATTATAACATATAACCAGGCGGTTATCTGGAAAAAGCATTTAAAAACATAATTACCCGGGATGTATGATAGGGCCTACCAGTCGCTATGAAATAGAAATAAACCGAAAATATGAATGATAAAAACATATTATTTATAACTAAATGGAATATATTCTTATATAAAGACAAAGGTTGTGAAAGCGGAAGCTAAATTGTAAAGTTATAGAGCCATTTCAATAGGTGTGGTTGTGCAGGGAACAAAATTGATATTAAATAAGATTAATAAGGGATAATGAAAAATCGTATCCAAACTTCCACGTTGCAAACTCTCCTGGGTAAGCGATCATTGTTCTCCATTCTCACAGGACCTCTACCAATTCTCAGCAGACCTCAGAAATTAGATAAATGCGGGAAATATTTTGTTTTTTTTTTCAAATATTAAATAATGCTTACTTCAAAGCCTGCACAAATTTAATCCAACATCTGAATTGTTTTAATGCATAGCTGTGAAAAGCAATTACATCAATGAATAATAAACAGAAACACCTGAACTTGAGCAATAATGAATTATAAACAGAAACATCAGAACTTGAGCAACCGTGAATAATAAATAGAAACATCAGAACTTGGGCAATAGTGAATAATAAACAGAAACATCAGAACTTGATCAACAACGAATAATAAACAGAAACATAAGAACTTGATCAACAACGAATAATAAACAGAAACATCAGAACTTGATCAACAACGAATAATAAACCGAAACATAAGAACTTGATCAACAACGAATAATAAACCGAAACATAAGAACTTGATCAACAACGAATAATAAACCGAAACATAAGAACTTGATCAACAACGAATAATAAACAGAAACATAAGAACTTGATCAACAACGAATAATAAACAGAAACATAAGAACTTGATCAACAACGAATAATAAACAGAAACATCGGAGTTTGTATGTCTTTCATCTAAACGAAGATGACAACAACGACGACGACTATTATAATGAAAATAAAACAGTCCAGATAGATAAAACAGGGTTGATAAAAAAAACTAGGACAACATTCGCAAGAACACAATCACAGTTTTGTTTGTTGTTATTCATTTGTTTGTTGTGCCCCTGCAACCACTGATTCTGCATGAATGATTAATTGACAATTCTCATTATCCAGTCTTTGTGCATTCTTTGTTACATAACACATCCTGGGATTCACATTAATCGTAGTGCCTTGGGTGGAGTGATACTTGTCGCTGAATTGATTTATCGCATGAAAAAAAAAAAAGCAACAAAAGCGCTGTTTGTTTGATTTCGTGTTTCTATTTCTTTTGTATTTGCATTAATTCCGCTGTACCTTGTTATCGTGTCTTTGTTTCCAGGGATGAGATGTTTGTTTTTTGTGTGTTTTGTGTGTGTTTATTCTTTGCAACTGACCCTGTCTTTTCTTGCAATAACGATTCCAGTCTTAACCGGATAACACACATTTTGTCCCGGGGGAAAGCATAAACGGAACTTGCGTACATTGAGCATTATTTTCCAACAATGATCCTATGATCAAAAACATATAGGCAACTACACCTCGTTTCCGAGGGAGCCGCGATAGCTCAGTGGTTAGTGAACTGGACTACAAAGGACAACAGGTAGGGTTCGATCCCAACCGACGGCTTCCAGGTTCACTCAGTCTTTAATGGGTACCGGATTTTTTCTGGGAAAGTAAAGCGGCACGGGCGTAATACCGACCACATTACACCAAAAATCATGTGCTGAAGGTCTGTAAAATGTATGGTCACTAACACCATATTCCCTATACGCCACTTGGCGTGACGGGGGTACTTTACTTCTTTTTTTTTATTTTGATCAAAGCCATTCTGCTTTCTATTTCTATGATGTATCTTCCATCTGATGTTACTATCACGCACAAGTATCTGACAAGTTTCATTTGTTTCACGTTTGTCCCGTTTATTTTTATATTGCATGGTCGTGATGATTGTTTTATCGATATGACCATTTATTCCTTTTTCTTACTAGAGACATAGACCTTTCTTGTTGCTTTCCTCTACTATTAAGTCTATAATTTCTTATAGTTCATTCTCCATCTCTGCTATTAAGACTGTCTCATCCGCATATAGCAAATTATTTATGCTGTGACCGTTGACTCCAATTCCTTGTCGGTCTATTATTGATCTCATAATATTTTTTTTTCTGACTCCTTGCTTTATATGCTGCAACTGTCCTGTTTTGGTTACTAATTCTTACGGCTACTCTTTGTTGCCAATATGGAGATAACATATGTCACAAAAGGGAGAATGTATGTGTAACATAAAGGAGAAGATATATACCAAAAAAATTGTGACATGTATCTTTTCCATTTTGTAATATGTATTTTTTTAATTTGGAGAAGATATTTGTCACAGAAGGGAGAAGATATATTTTTTTTGTATGTAGGAGATATGTAAAAAAAAATTCAGATTTGTCTAAAAAGTGCACAAGATTTTTAAAGAAGAAGTGCGGAAGATATTAAATAGGCGCAGAAGATATGTCTAAAAAGAAATTGCAGAAGATATTCCAAAAATTGCAGATAATAGACGTTACAAAATTGAGAGGATGTGTCAAAAAAGTGCAAAGGATATAACACAAAAGAGTTGAAAATATGCCACAAAATGGAGAAGATATGGCACAGAATGGAGAAGATATGCCACTAATAGGAGAAGATATGCAACAAAATGGAGAAAAATGCTGAAAAAGGTGGAGAACGTAACTATACTCATCATCATCATCGTGTGCCTTCTCCGCAACGAAGGTTGGCTACCATGGATCGCCATTCTACTCTGTTTCTTGCTTTGATGGTGTAGGCTGTCATAGATTGACTTGTCCATCTTTTGATGTTACTCGTCCATGTTAGTCTTGGTCTGCCTCTGCCTCTTTTGCCTTGTATTTTTCCTTCCAATATTACTTTTAGTAGGCTGTTGTGTCTTTTAACATGCCCCAAAAATTTCACTTGTCTTGTCTTAATTGTATTTAGTAGTTCTCTTTTTATTTTCAGTTGTTTTAAAACTTTATCGTTTGTTATCTTTTGTTTCCATCCAATTCTAGACTAACTTTACTACACTTCACAATTTATTTTCTTTCTGTTCATTAATCCGGCAGTATGTTGGGTTGTAGCTATTTTTGTTGGTTGTGTACTGAAATGTTAGGGATTCAGTTGGTTTTTGCATTTCATACACGGTATCCTCTGTTCCAGGATTAGGGAATCAATGAAAAAAAAAACACTCTCGGCGGTATCTTGTAGAGTTGGGTCTAGATGTTTTAAAATCAAGAGGTGAGTATCTTAACCTCCGCGCTACAGAGACCTTCATCCGGATACATGATTATAAATATCATTCAGAGAAATAGTATGTCATTGGTGGATGTTTGCGGAGTGTTGGAGATGTGACTCAGGAGATTAAAGCTAATGTTGAGTTATTCATTTGGTTATTTGGTTATTTGGTTATGGAAGGCCCCGGTATCACTGCAAACGAATTAAAATCCATAATTGCTCAACCGCCTGTGCCAGCGTAATCATCCGAATCTCATCTCCCAAACAAAGAAAGGTAACTGTAGTCCCCATCATAGCAGTCTCAGCACACGCCAAAAGACATAAGGCGAAACCGCGCAAAAAGTGAACACCGCCAACTGTTCCCTGTCATACGATATCATCATTCATCGAAAGCAATTGGAATATCGAACATGATCAAAACGGATGAGACACACAGCTCACGGTGTGCACAGAGCACTTAACTCAGTAGCTCCTGCAACAAACCGGACTTGGAATATGAGGAAACTGCAACAAGGAACACTTTTCATGCATAGCCTTCAATTGTTCCCGCCGCCTATCCACCATATACCGGGAGTTCACGTCCTCTTGAAAATGATGATCGTCATATTTTTAAAAAAAAATGTAGAGCGCTTGATGATGTTAGGCCATCGTTGTTGACTCCAATTCCGAACATATAGACACACAGTTAGTCGTCAGATTATCCCCGTCGCACATCAAACAACCGACCGTAAGATTAGCGTACGGCCGGTCTAGAGTCTAGGGATATGCGATGAACCATTATCGAGTTATTCATTCATGAGTTTTCTTTTTATTATTTTAGGACACTAATTGTATACCAGACAGGATACATACCAAGTGAACTACAAACATCAACTTTCATTGCATTGCCTAAAAAGAATGGTACAGTTGAATGCAGTGACTTTAGAAAAAGCCTAATGAGCCATGTTACCAAAAAATCTTGCTAAAAGTTATACAAGGAAGGATACAGAATAAAATCAATACTGAATTAGATGAGCAGAAATTTGGATTTAGGAAAAATAGCGGGACAAAAGAAGCCATATTCTGCATGAGAACGTTAATCGAAAAGTACACAGAAGTAAAGAAACTAATATATATGCCTGCTTCATAGACTATATCAAAGCTTTTGATAGAGTACACCACAAACAACTTATAGAATGCTTAAAAGATACACATTTAGATGACATGGATATACGACTAATATGTAATCTATACTGGGAGCAAACAGCAATAATAAAATATAACAAAGAGAACTCAACACCCATTAATATAAAAAGAGGAGTAAGACAAGGATGCATCCTATCACCAAGCTTGTTCAATCTATACACTGAGCAAATCTTTAAAAACATCATAGAGATGCCATGCCTACAAATTAATGGAAAGATAATCAATAACCTAAGATATGCTGACGATACTATACTACTAGCAGGAAAATCCTAAAGACCTACAACAATTACTTAATGAAATAAACATGATAAGCAAAAAATATGGACTAGATATGAATATCAAAAAGACTAAAACTATGATCATAAACAAAGAAAATACTCAAAACCCACAAGTGGATATGAAAATTGAAAGAATAGCCCTGGAGACAGTTCAGAACTACAACTACCTTGGACATACTATAACCAGTGATGGAAAATGTACAACTGAAATAAACAAAGGAATAGGAATGGTAAAAAGTAATTTTAATGTCATGAAGAACATACTAACATCAAAACAAATAACATCAGGGCTAAAACTAAGAATAGCAAAATGTTATGTCTTCTCAAAATTCCTATATGGTGCAGAAACATGGACATTAGAAAAGAAAACAGAACAGAGAATTGAAGCCTTTGAAATGTGGGTATATAGAAGAATAGGTAAAATTGGATGGAAGGAAAAGAAAACAAACGATGAAGTCTTAAAACAACTAAAAATGAAAAGAGAACTACTAAACACAATTAAAACAAGACAAGTGCGTTGTTAAAAGACACAACAGCCTACTAAAAGTAATCCTGGAGGGGAAAATACAAGGTAAAAGAGGCAGAGGCAGACCAAGACTAACATGGACGAGTAACATCAAAAGATGGACAAACCAGCCAATGACAACCTGCACCATCAAAGCAAGAGACAGGGCAAATGGCGCTCCATGGTAGCCAACCTTCGTTGCGGAGATGGCACTCGATGATGATGAGGATAATAATACTAGGGGCGATCCAAAAAACAATTGTGAAAAAAAAGAGATAAATATATTTTTGCAAATTTCATAAAGTGCTTCAAAAGTACATTTTAGTTGTACTTCTTCTTTTCTACTTTTTCTTCTTCTTCTTCTGCTATTCAGCGTCGTGGGGTGAAAGCTTGTGGTCTTTTGTTCTTCTGTTGGCCTCTCCTGCTGTTATGTTTCCTAGTGTTTCTAATATTTCATCAATCCATCTTGTTCGTAGTCCGCGCTTGGGTCTGGTGTTCTCGCAAAGTATATTAAGATTTTCGTTGTGTATGTTGTGGTTTTTCTGTCATATTAAGCGGCTAACCCATTTTGTCTTTTTTTATCTTTATGTATTAAATGGTGGGAATTATTATAAAGAGGGGGAGGAGGAATCAGCACGGGCATAATACTGTCCACATTAACCCAAAAATAAAATGCCAAAAGTATGTAAATAATTATTGACATTCTATTGCCTAAACGTTTCTGTGAAGTAACAGGGGTATTTTATTTAACCTTTTGGTGAGGGAAAAAATAATCTGGAAGCTTAATATGATGCCAAAACACATAAATCATTTAGCAGACACTAAAGGGACTCCAAAGTCGAAGACTGTCAATTCTTTAATGTTATCTTCCCGTCTGTTTCTCTTTCTACCTCTCCATCTTCCTCCTTTCGCAGTTCCTTGTAGAATGGTCTTTGCCAGCACAGAAAATCAAGATGTATGCCTATACCATTTTATCTTATTCTGCTTCACAACTATACAACAGGTCATGTACTCCAATTGCGCGTGATTTCCCGTTGGAGAACTGTTTCACTCGTGGCACGATCTAATTCAAAGATATCACAAAACACATTTCGTTTACTTTCGTTTCTGTTTTTAATCACTGTTATAACAAAATTAAAATTCTGTCACCAAAATTATAAAAGACATGGAAATAATTTTTTTTTTTAATGTAAAGTACCCCAGTCAGGCCAAGTGGCGTAAGGGGGAATATGGTGTTAGTGACCATAAATTTTACAGACCTTCGGCACATGATTTTTGGGGTAGTGTGGTCGGTATTACACCCGTGCCGCTTTACTTTCCCAGAAAAAAATTCGGTGCCCATTAAAGGATGGGTGAACTCGGAAGTCGTCGGTTGGGATCGAACCCTACCTCTTGTTCTTTGTAGTCCAGTTCGCTAACCACTGAGCTATCGCGGCTTCAAAAAGACAGGAAGCGATCTATAATCTTAATAGAAAAGGCCAATCTTAAAATTCAGAATACGATCTGAACACAATACATATAGGCAACACACTCAATAATATTTTCTCATGTGGTCAATCGCAGAAAATGCAGAATTCATTCTTGAGTTTTTAAATCTCTATACACAAGAGAGCCAATGACTGGTGTGTCGGACCGAAATGTTTGGATATATCACGGCTTATCGTGAATTAGCCACACAACGCAACTACGTCCACTTATGCCATTTTAAAAGCAAACGATGATGAGATACGTCGAGAGTTGAAGGCAGAGGAGGAAGTGCCTGTCAGGCTCTTCTCGAGAGTGGGGTATAGTGTTTGATCTCTTTAGGAAATGAGATCACTGTAAGGTAAAGGTAAAGTACGAGACTTGAACCGGCGTCTTAGCACGCGAGTTTACACCTATATGTGCTCGGCCGCCTATCCAGAAATGTTCGGATATTTCTGTATAGTGTAGCCTCAAGCATCGAAACTCAGATGCGAAGCGACATTCCTCACCTTCCCAGGATAATATCCTGGTACCCATTTCTGCCAACGGCTGGGTCGACCGTAGGGGTATTTTTTTTCCAACCACGAGTACAATTCACACTGCTCCCAGTGGCAATCGAACACGGGTTGTCCGAACGTCGGTAGTCCAGTCGGGTGGTTTTCCCAACTAGGCTACTGAGGCCCCCTAATGAGATCACTGTGCTGATATATAGTCAGCCTACCAGTGAAATGTGCGATTAATTGCTAGCCTAACACTGAAATGTGTGATATATAGCCAGTCTACCACTGAAATGTTTGGTATATAGCCAGTCTACCACTGAAATGTGTGATATATAGCCAGCCTACCACTGAAATGTGCGATTAATTGCTAGCCTAACACTGAAATGTGTGATATATAGCCAGTCTACCACTGAAATGTTTGGTATATAGCCAGTCTACCACTGAAATGTGTGATATATAGCCAGCCTACCACTGAAATGTGCGATTAATAGCCAGCCTAACACTGAAATGTGTGATATATAGCCAGCCTACCACTGAAATGTGCGATTAATAGCCAGCCTAACACTGAAATGTGTGATATATAACCAGCCTACCACTGAAATGTGTGATTAATAGCCAGCCTACCACTGAAATGTGTGATATATAGCCAGCCTAACGCTGAAATGTGCGATATATAGCCAGCCTACCACTGAAATGTGTGATATATAGCCAGCCTAACACTGAAATGTGCGATTTATAGCCAGCCTACCACTGAAATGTGCGATATATAGCCAGCACAACACTGAAATGTGCGATATATAGCCAGCCTACCACTGAAATGTGTGATATATAGCCAGCCTACCACTGAAATGTGCGATATATAGCCAGCCTACCACTGAAATGTGTGATATATAGCCAGCCAAACACTGAAATGTGTGATATATAGCCAGCCTAACACTGAAATGTGTGATATATAGCCAGCCTAACACTGAAATGTGTGAGCTATAGCCAGCCTAACACTGAAATGTGTGAGCTATAGCCAGCCTAATACTGAAATGTGTGAGATATAGCCAGCCTAACACTGAAATGTGTGATAGATAGCCAGCCTAACACTGAAATGTGCGAGATATAGCCAGCCTAACACTGAAATGTGTGATATATAGCCAGCCTAACACTGAAATGTGTGAGCTATAGCCAGCCTAACACTGAAATGTGTGAGCTATAGCCAACCTAATACTGAAATGTGAGATATAGCATAGAATCACTGAAATAGGCATCGATATATAGCATCAACAACAGGATAAATGAGCATCTAATTTGACTCAAGTACACAATCTCACCTGTTTTAAGACTAGGGATCGCCTTTAATTAAAATAAATATAGTAATAGTAGGAATAATACTACTAATAAATAAATGTACACAAAATCAAAACCCTGTTCATTGGAATAATGTTATCTATGTCCACTACTCACCATTTCAGAACAAACTCCATCGGTCCCACAGCACGCTCATTCTTAAACGGGACGAAATTGTCCTGATGAAGGATTTCTGTGCTTTACAACACAACACCAACGCAAGACTCGCTGGGCCGACGGAATCACACAAACAGTGTCTGCGTCGAAGGATGTCGAAATTCCCAGGCTATAACATGGCAACTATGATGAAAGGGAGAAGAAATGGCGTTTTCATCAAACGATAGTGGGTAGGCGGGTTGTATTTGTATTATTATTATAAAATGAAACCGTTTCCGAATCTCCAGTGAGAATCCTGGAGTACAAACCCACAGTGCCTGGAAATGTGTTTTTGAGCTTGCTCTCGCTTCGACCAGTCGATTTGTGAGAGATGAATGAGTGCTCAATACTCACTCGCGAATGTAAAGCTGTCGAGGGAAAATTGTTGGGTTTAAACTCATGACAGTGTCTGCTTTTTTCTCCCACTCTCTGCTCGTCCATTTGACATTTCTAAGATGCAACATTCCCAAAAGTCAGGAATCGATTTTCAAAATTATATCACATTAAATCTGAAGATAAGGCCACGCCTTGACGAAGTCTGCGTTTTGTAGCCAATAGTACATTATTAATGTCAAAATAGAAGGAAATGTATGATATTATTTAGAAGTAAAATGTCTCTTTTTCGACCTGATTTCTTCATTTCAGTTAATCGTTTCATGATGTAAGTAAAAAAAAGTAAAGTACCCCCGTCATGCCAAGTGGAGTATAGAGAATATAGTGTTAGTGACCATAAATTTTACAGACCCTC